>JACEFZ010015223.1:532500-545000 GCA_014155875.1 Cepaea nemoralis
TGGATTACATTATTTCTGGATGTATAAACATGTTCCGTCTGTCCGTCTTATTTCTGGAATAAATGATTATGTGCGCCAACTCAATCTTGTTTCATGACTGGTGAAGGTGCACTTCTGGGGTGAGTTGGATTAAGAGTCAGTTAGATAGCTCAATTGACACACCATGAACATCGTTACCTAGACAACGACCATCACACGACAATATCACGCAAAGATCATCAAGAACATTGATATTATCATCAAGAACGACGTGTGACACACCCCTTCACCATATGTTAGAATGGCATCCCCCCCCTTTCGTATTTTCTCCCTATAAATTCCCCTCCCTCCCCCTTCACAGTATACGTAAAAATATAAGCTAAATTTAATAACACATACTAGAACAAGTCTAGACGTCTACATAAAACATGATGTGCAGGTCTACTTTATAAAACGAATTTCAGAAGAGCGAGATGTGCAGAACTGTAAAGTTTGGAGGGAAAAACAATATCCAGTAATCGATTCTTGTATTAACGCGATCTTGAAATAATCTTAATTCTTCCCCCCCCCCCCCCATTGAAACTCTAAAATCCCCCCTCCCGGAAGGGGGGGGGGGGGAATTCCCCACCGGTTGAGAACCACTGCTATAGTACCTTGCGGTGTATGGTAGAGAGAATTTGAGTTTGGGGAATTAAGGTCGCCTGGCTAATGCAGTCGCCGCGAACTATGCTAGTTAGAGTTTTATTTTTGCCCAGCTTCGTACTGATGTATTTAAAAGTATGTATATGCAAACCCCCCCCCCCCACCCCCCCCCCCCACACACACACACACATCGCCATCAGCGCATCTTATCATTTTCGTCAGATTGAAGCAAAGAAATTTACATACTGAAGCAAACGTTGGCATATTGAAGCAAAGACGTGTATGGATTGAAGCAAAGACATTTTTGGATTGTAGCAAAGCCGTGTGCAGATTGAATCAAAGAGATGTATGAAGCCAAGTAAAAAATGTGTATAGATTGAAGTAAAGACGTTTGTGGATTGAAACAGTTTTATTAACTGAAGCAAAGAGGTTCATGGATTGAGACAACGACGTTTATGGACTGAAATATATATTTTTATTGACCTCGCAAAGACGTTTAATGACTGAAGAAAAGACGTAAATGGATTTAAGAAAAGACGTTTATAAACTGAAGAAAAGTCGCTTATGGATTGAAGAAAAGTTGTTTATGGATTGAAGAAAAGTCGTTTATGGATTGAACCAAAGATGTTTATGTATTTAAGAAAAGTCTTTCATGCATTGGAGAAAGGTCATTTGTGGATTGAAGAAAAGTCTTTTATGGACTGAATAAAAGACCTTTACTTATTGAAACAAAGACGCCTTTTCTTAACCTCTCTCCCCTCCCACATTCCCTTCCAGCCATATTAACTACTCAGACTGCAGGGCTTATTTATTCCTAAGGTCAGGACTGACAAACATGCCCGTTGGATGTTTTGTTTACCAGTAGACCGTATGTAGGCTTGGATGTTGTGTGTATTGATTTGTGGCAGACCGGATGTGGAGAGACAGCGGCTTAAGTGATGTTTACTGTTGCTGCTGTTGCATAAGACCCGGTGATTTTCCGGCGCGGTAACTTTCGACACGCCAAGGAAGCTGATTCGATTTTAATTGCTTTCATTAATGGGCTTCAAATGAAAACCTTAATTTGTTTAAATTTAAAAAAAAAATTGTGTTTACTTTCTGAAAAAGTAAAGAACAATGTATCATTTTTCGACGTAGTCACCACGGAGTGCAATGTACGTCCTCCAGCAAAGATAAAGTGCTTATATTCCTGTAGAAAACAATTCTCTTGGGGTGTGGGGGGCTTGGCGGGGAGAGATTAAGACCCCAGATTGGCAGACTCAAAATGGCTTCAGGCACAATATCTTGGTTTTCTATTGAGCGTTTTGCTTGATTAAGTACAATTTTATGGCATTCTGGTATCGTGTATTAAGTGACAATTCTTGACGTTTCAACTGTTTGTTAATTGTAATATGATTAATTTGGTATGTTAATAAAATATTGTGAATAAAAAAAAAAATGCTTTTATTTAAGGTTTAATATCCATCAGCATTTCCATTTGTCGTTAAATGTATCAAAATACACTATAAAAATCTATGCATGTAAAGGTTATGTACAAATATGGAAGAAAATAAGGACTTTCAATATTATAGGCATGTTATTTTGGATGCAAATTTTGAGTCTGGCAATTTTGGAACGGGGGACATTCTTCTTCTTCCGTTCGCTGGAAAGGAGGTATGACATTCTGACATATGGTGAAAGGGTGCATGGGCCAAAACAGGTTGAGAACCACTGATGTAGAGTGACATAACAAGTCTTGGTTAAGTTAAATGATAAATTGTCATGGGATGATTAATAGTCTTTAGCGATTTCCCGTATCTGCCATGGGATTATATATCACCGAAATATTGTTATTGCCTTATAATACAACATGTCTGCTACCATAGTAACAACTTTTAAGTCATAACTGTGACCCACTTCTACTTCCCATTTCCCGCCTTCCAGTTTTGTTAGGTCCAAACCTACATTTTGTTTAACACAGCATCTGTTACATAAATGTCTCTCTGGGTGTCTCCATCTTGAAGGAGTAGACTGGATTACGCGTTCCAATGACTCCCAAGAGCTTTACCTGTGGTAGCGCAGCTGCTGGTAGCGTCTCCCACGTCTGACATGACAAAGAGTGGGGATCAGGCGAAGCGAAACACAGACAGTTGCCTTGTCGGTAGACTGGGGACGGTCAAGGCTGGGTTGGCATTTTATTCACTGCGCTACCCAATGCCTAATGGTAGTAGAAAATGAAAATCAAGGAGTCGTTCTAAAATTCGAAAACATGCCTTGTCCAAATCCACCCATAGACGACTTTTGCAAATTAGAAAGTATAACCCCCCTTGTTAGTTAGTTAGTTAGTTAGTTAGTCGAGGTTCCAACTTCACGGCAACGGGTCGTCCTATTATTTTCCCTTCCTGTGCCAGTGAATATCACACAAAATGCTCCCCACTGTCCAATGTGAAAAGTGGAACAGACAGGTGTCTCGGCAATCCAAGAGCCCGCATATGTACACTGTGCATAATGCCGCCGCAGAATGCAACACAAATGTCAGCCACGAAAAGCACAGTTCATCGTCGATGGAATCGGCAGTCACCAGAAAGACCTCATTTACTCAGGTTTTCTCACATGGCTCGGTCTCTTTGCGCAGGGCGACCCGCCGAAAGCGTCGCAGAAAGCACGAACTCCGTAGCTCCAGCGCCTACTCCCAGGAGTCTCCTGAAAAATGCACTCGTGAACCAAAAAGACAAATCAGTCAATTTAGCAACAGCCCCCCCCCCCCTCCCCTTGATCCCCGGGTAATGAATAGGGTTTCCTGCTTTCTCCGATTAGGCCGAAAAGGAGGTAAAGTGTGCGTGTTATGCACGCAAGAATTCTGTCGACAGTTGTAAATAAACATACAAACAAGGTAGCTTGTTATTTTCTCCCACGGGATTTTAGTGTGTGTAAGCGTGCGTACGTAAGTGTGTATGTAAGTGTGTGTATGTAAGTGTGTATGTAAGTGTGTGTATGTAAGTCTGTGTATGTAAGTCTGTGTGTAAGTAAGTGTATTTACGCAATGTGTGTATGTAAGTGCGTGTTTGTAAGCGTGTGTAGTAAGTGTGTGCATGTATAAGTGTGTATTTGTATTTGTACGTAATTGTGTGTATGTGTGTAGATGATATACAATTTACGCGGTGTGGCGTTGCGAGTATTGATTTGTGACTCACGGCGTTTGAGTTATCACACGTTAAGTGATGTCTATTGTCGTCAAAATTGCTTAAACATCCGCCGTGTTTCCTGCAGGTTGGCTAAAGACAAGTTGTGGAAGTGGGTCGTTTTTCGATTGTTGATCGCTCAAGCTGAACCAAGAAAGACCGTTTTAACGGATTGTATCAGGTGTACAATTTCTTGTTCTCAAGTGAGTGAGTTATAGCACTGACATATACAGTTTGGGGAACGTTGGCAATAATGAGCAGCGTATTGAAGGTAATGTCTATTATAAATTCTTAAAAGGACATTGACTTTTAGTCGACATTTGTCGTTTTGCGTTGTGGGAGATGACGTGTTCGACCTTGATCCATATATTTCGCCTGCATTATATTCCATTTCTGTTGTGTTGTATAGATTTGACTGAGCTACCGAATGACAGTAGATGGTACTACCTTCTTTCTGTTGGCGCTGAATGTTGGGTGGCGCTTACCAAATCCGTCACCTCACATTGTGCCGCACAGCTTCGGGCGGAGGGGCGCAATTGGGAGGGTATAAGCCTTATCCTACTGAGAGGAAATACAGCCTAAAGACTAAACATCATAGCAGGGCAGACGAGAACCTAAGCCTCGGTTGGCAACTGGTCTAGGATAGAAGCTCCGACAGGCGGACAGTTAGAGTATTGCTTTGCTGATCTGGCAACCGTTGCAGTTTGTCTTGTTATAGATGTATTAGTGTTAACTTTCCTCTGGACTAAACTCTGTAATTCTTTTCTCCGGGTGTTTTACGACCAAGTAATTAGTTAGCTGCATATCCTTTATATGATGGGGTAGTTAATCCTAACATTGTTAGGCTGTTTGTGATTTCCTGGCAAATTTACGTTCAGCAGCTTGCCATTGCTGTCAGAACGACCGGCATTCATACCATTCTATGGAAATCAAGGCTAGGCAGTCTGTTGCCAAATCTCCCGCAGCAGTGTTTCTAACGCGATATGTTTCCGCCTCCTCTTCGCCGCAGACAAACTAGACACCCCTAAAAACATGACTTCATTAGCCAGGTCTATCATTCTTCTGAAAACACAAGTATGGAATTTTGACGTACTTAAGCATTTACCAGGATCGCAAGAATTACTTTATGTTAGAAAAAAAAAGTTCAAAGAATTCATTAAATGTTCCATTCTTTGATCCACCGACTGCCAGCAGTTATTCATTGTTGGCGTGTGTCAAAAGTGAGTTTAAAATCGAAATCCCACAAACATGCAATGTGCATTCTCTCTCCGGATATTCCCAAACTACACAATACATGACTGGCACCATCCTGTCATGTTAATCTGTCGGTCATTCATCGTGTGCCGTGCCGATAAGCGTGGGCTTTTCATAGATCACCATTTCACGCGATCGTCATCGCCATTTCACACAATCCTCAGATTTGTAGATCTGCTTTGTGTACTTGTCCTGAATATATCGTGTGGCCAAGCATACCAGGTGTTTACCTCACTGCCTTACCCTTGCTCTTTTTCCATGAATTTTGCCTGTTGTCACTACATTTACTAGAGTGTTTTTATTTCTTATAAATAATATTGACTGACTACGTCTAATTTCTTGAATTGGGAGTAAAACATTGTATTCTCGCTCCATAGATATTCAACATATATGCAGACAGTGTTATCAGCTATGTCAGATATGATGAGACCACATATAATATTTATCCATTCATGTTTTGCATATCCTTTACAGGACATCGCTGTCAACATCAGCACCTTTCAGCTGATTGTTGATTTCTTGGCAAGATTACGCTCAGTAGTTTGCCATTGCTTTCTGAGCGACCGGCTCCATACTCTCATAAGTCACTGGCGCGACTCGAACCGCTTCCAATTCTCGTGCGCTCACGTCAACCACGAGAGCATTCGAGGTTACGGAGAAAGCTGCTAACTCCTCAACCAGGGAGACCGGCTTATCCATTCATAATAAATGGAAATCAAATTCCAGAACTTAGATATGCAGATGAAATAGTTTTCCTCCCAAATATTACTATATGATTAGACAAGATGAATCATGTCTGTAAAGAAACAATGAAAATCAAAATATTTGTCTGAACTTAAGCAAACCAAAATTAATGCCCGTGGACAAAATTACCTACCAACCAAAGATCAACATCGAAGAAATTGAAAATGTCACACACTTTGAATATTTTGACTTTATAATCATCAAATATAGGAATTGTTCAAAAGACAACTGGCCACAGCAATGTAGCGATTATACAGCATGGAACAATACCAGCAAACAAATATAAAACATTTAAACACAGAAGACGCAAACAATATGTTGCACGATTTATTGCCCGGCATATCGTCAGGTGCATACTGCCGAGTTCTGTATCATATGAAGTGAAAACATAAATAATACCTTTGCTGTAACCATTAAAACACAAAGTCATAACTATTGTTCAAATGGGGAGCATCTGTTTTCCCCATGGTAACTTCAAATTTAACAATAATTTTGCTTGCATACAACGGACTTGAATCGCCTAATTGCTAACGCCTCACTAGACAGATTAGTCTGATGTGGGAAAATTCAAGGCAAGAAAAGCAAAGAAAGACAAACAGTGATATAACGTGAAATATAATTAAATGGACAACAATACTTATTTACCTGATTCGGTGCAAACAAAAAGTAGATTTAGACGAGACGTGGTGCACAATGAAATGAACAAGTATTATAATATTAAATTTCCGTCCACTAAGCATTGAAGATATCATGAAACAAAACAAATAACACAATGACCCTAGCATATATCGTCTTTCTGTCTAAATGGGAGGCCAAATTTGGAGATATATTATCCTTCGACACTGTATCAATTAAGCAAGAACAAATCTTAGATAAGAACGAACGAACGAACGAACGAACGAACGAAAGAACGAACGAACGAACGAACGAACGAACGAATAAACTTTATTTTAAAAGGGTTAAGAATTGGACACGCAGGCCCGTCTAATATTCTGCTCTTGTTATGAGTTATGAGAGCTGTGGAGGGTAATGATAGCCAATGTTTGCTTCAGACCAACTACCTGACATAGGAACACGGCTCTGAGGTTGACCTTGGTTCCTTAAATAGACACCAGAGAATTTTCTGGGAAGGGAAAGCGGCGCGGACGGAAGACTGACAACCCATCGCATAATGTTGTAGTGGATTGACATATTTACAGGAATAAAGCAGGGAAAATGGCGAAATGTCGAGAATCTTTCTGGTCAGCACTGATGATAACGAGGTTCATCAAAGGAAATGCTGACCTGCTGATCTGTATTTTACCCCATTGTATTGCCAGTGAAAGTGTGCCGGTAGGGAGGGGAGGGGGCATTAAATTTTCACGTATACAAAGATGGCTGGATAGTAGGCCAACTAATGCAAACTCAACCCCTCTAAATTCATCATCATCATCATCATCATCATCATCATCATCATCATCATCATCATCATCATCATCATCATCACCATCAGCATCATCATCATCAACATCATCGTAATCATCGTTATCATCAATCATCATCATCATCTTAATCTTATTCATCATCATCAGTATCATCAGCATTGTAGCATACCAACGGCTATGCGTTCTTGAATATCCACAGATCTTCCATGCCATCAGCGCAGTCCGTACACCAGGATTTCTCTCTGTATGCCCTGCCTCATCTACCCCTGATCCGTCCAGGCGTCACAATGAATTCCGATACCTCTTCTGTCAGTCCATGACCAAAGAACAGTGATTATCTCATTCTTATAGTTGCATAAAAAAGGGTTTTAAACGGGTTTCTAAAGGTCAGAGATTCGACATCATTGCACCGGGTTTTATCCCATATGGCTGTTTCTTTTTCCGCAGGGCGGCCTTGCGATAGCGTTACACAAAGCACAAACTCCATAGCTCCAGCGAAGACCCTTTAGGATTCTCCGAAAAAATTGCAATCGTGAACCGAACAGAGTAACCAGGAATCGAACCCACGACCTTTGGAGCGCTAGGAAGTCGACTTCGCAACGGAGCTGTCTCTTATAGTTGTATATAATGCTCTACTTTCATTGTCCACTTCCATGCACTCATTGTTACTTACACTGGCAATGAAGAGATACCAGGTGTTTGTAAAGTCTCACTACATTTTGTTTGTAGAACAATTTCAAAAAATGAAGTACATGACGTCATCACAAAATATGCCCCATAGTCCATCGTGAAGCAATATGCAGCGAATGGCTGTCGTCTGCTGGAGTAATTCTTTGCACTTCAAACAGAATGGTGTTGTCAACGGAAGAAGGAAGTTTTTTGGTTGAAAAAGTGTTTCGAAATGGCAGTCGATACACACGGATGGTTATTCAAAAATGAATAGCAAGATTTCCTGATAAATAACCTCCTCGTCGCATTACGGTTAGAAATTTATTGAAAAGTTATAATGAATACTTCATTGGTATTTTCCAGCTCTCCCAAAACAGTGTTAAACCAAAGCAGTACCTAATATAACTAATTTAATGAATTTGTGCACATTATTTGGTGACGTCATGTATTTAATTTTACACAATTCGTCTACATTCAAAGTGTAGTGAGATTTTACAACCACCCTGTAGATATTCGCAACATTTGTCCTAGGAACCACAACTCAATTGCCTTTCTGGAATAATATTAGTTAAAGAAGCAACAAGAAGGATGTGCGTAATTTAGCATTACGGACCCTGGGTTTTATTGATATGCAGAAGCTCTAGAATGGACGTTGCAAAACTGGGTAAAAACACGACAACGCTGATTATGAAAGATATCTATTTCTTCTTTTCCTAATAGAAGAGGATAAGATGTTTCTTATGTTCCCGTAAAAATCTTGATTGGAACATGCAACCATGTCAGAATGAACAATCTTTCTGTGAAATATTAGAATTGTGGATGTGTCGTCCACGGTGAGTAAGAGAAGGACCTTCTTACAAGCCTTAAATTGCATTGGGCAAATGTTGCTGAAATTTTGAGGGCAGCCGACAGATAGTTGTTGGTTATGATCTTAAGTTTTGCGACGGTAGGCAGACGTTCTGTTCAACGGGACAATGGTTACGGTCACCCGGCCAGTATGGTCACTGCCAAGAAGGAAAGCAACGGCCAACTACCTTCTTTAAAGTTGCCTAGTTTATCATGATTAGCCTAATTACATGTGGGATGGTGGAGACAAGAACACTGAGCTGATCCACGGCTCTGGTGATCGAGTGAAATGGCAAATCATGACCGCCTCGCTTACCGGTATGGCACATGATAGATGGATATGTCGCTGGTCTCATATTTTATTGACCATTCGGCAGTTAGTTGGCGATGTGGTCAGTATTACGCCGGCTGACTTTACTTCCCAAAACATTTCCTGGTGTCCATTTTAGACTCGGTCGATCTGAATGCCCAGATCATTTTTGAAAAATTCGACTCGAACCTCGATGCGGACCGAATCTATACTACTGGGCCAGCAGGCTAGAGTATATCGTGCATGCTTACATATATATTATATATACAAGATAGTGTGTATCATGCATGCTTGCATATACATTATATATACGGGCTAGTGTGTATCGTGTATGCTTACATATACATTATATATACAGGCCAGTGTGTATCGTGCATGCTTACATATACATTATATATACAGGCCAGTGTGTATCGTACATGCTTGCATATACATTATATATACAGGCCAGTGTGTATCGTGCATGCTTACATATAGATTGGAAGGGTTTCCTTTTTCAAAAACCACATTGCTGCTTCTGTCAGATGCTTATCGGCTTTTCTGCTAATTGTCCATATTTCACATTCATATAATAATATAGGTTTTAAGTTGCACATTAACACGCTTGTTCTTACTGCCATTGCCATCTATTGATTGGTAAGTATGTCAACACTAATAACATAGTTCTTTGAACTCATATGTTACAACACAATTCTTAGAATATCGTCGACCAAGAAGAAGCATAATACTCAAATTCTACACATTTGGACATCAAAGAAAACTAGCTCATTAACCGTATCATATCTCGGAAACAAATATATTTTAAACACCTTTTTTTATCTTTGTTTCGCTCGCTCGCTCTGAACTCAAGTGTAGTGCACACACGCAACTTCTAGTGCAACGGACAGAATTTTTCGTGGTTCTATTTTTGTATTTCCAGTGTCCTTCGCCATCTGGCGAACCAACTCCGACTTCTGAGGAAATGTCCCCAAGTCAAGGACGACAATTCAACAGTTTAGTCCAACTGACCGTTGTAGGAGTTGAACCCCTATCTCAGCATCAACACACCGGATGTTCAATAACGAAGGCTTTTATCCATTCAGCCATGCCGACATCCTTTTTGACTATCTTAAATATCACAGCTGCCTGGAAATGAAATATAAGCCACTAAAAATGGACGATCTAGGAGCCAGCACTGACAAACGGAAAAGCAGGAAGAAACAGACACAAAGGAGATCCGGCTGGCCAACCCCTAGATGACGTCACAGGCATAAACACTGCCAAATCGAAAATTGAGCAGCTAACACAGAAGACGAAAGAAACTAATCCGCACACCGAATCACTACATTTATAACCAGCACTACAACAGCAGGTTGAACGAAGTGGAAAGTTTTTTTTTTTTTCTACATATCGGAATCGGAATCGAAAATGTATGCCAACTCCAAACATTTACTTGGGGGATGAAAACATACTCTTATCGAGTACTCAAGTTGGGAATGTTTCACATGCAACTACGGTCTTGACCAACCATTTTAGAGTTGGGAGGGGGGTCGTTTTTAAGAAGAAACAAACACGGATATACGGATAAATGGGAATAGTCTTAAACAAGAGAATCGGTACAGTTACGTAATAGTCTTAACATGTTATGGGGAGGGGTGCCTTGAAGAGATTAGAACAAGAATCACTTTGGCAAAGGTAGCTTTTTGAAAGATGCAAAACATATTGACTAATAAAATGATGTCAATTGCAACGAGAAAACGAGTGTTGTAGTGCTACATAGAACTTATACTTTTGTATGGATGTGAGTCGTGGAAAATAATTAGAAATGGGAAAGTCAGAGAAATAAATATCTTGATGGCTTGACTGTATGTCATAAAGAAGAAGAAGAAGAAGAAGAAGAAGAAGAAGAAGAAGAAGAAGAAGAAGAAGAAGAAGAAGAAGAAGAAGAAGAAGACGAGGAAGAAGAAGAAGAAGAAGAAGAAGAAGAAGAAGAAGAAGAAGAAGAAGAAGAAGAAGAAGAAGAAGAAGAAGAAGAAGAAGAAGAAGAAGAAGAAGAAGAAGAAGAAGACGAGGAAGAAGAAGAAGAAGAAGAAGAAGAAGAAGAAGAAGAAGAAGAAGAAGAAGAAGAAGAAGAAGAAGAAGAAGAAGAAGAAGAAGAAGAAGAAGAAGAAGAAGAAGAAGAAGAAGAAGAAGAAGAAGAAGAAGAAGAAGAAGAAGAACCAAATCTCCACGACTCCTAGTATTCTTATCATGCCAATACTCATTGCCACCATTGACAGGCATTCCTAAGAATCATCATCGGGTGCCGTGCTATTCGTGAGTTCACTTCATGCACTTCCACAGATCTCGGTCTTTTGTTTTCCGGATTAATTCTATTGATGAAATCCTCCTTCCACAGTTCCAGATCGTCCTTTATCACTTCTCTCCATCTGCCTCCACCTCTTCACAAAACGAGCTTAGCGTAGTTTGTAGCTCAGCCGTGGAACAATCTTACAAAACATTTAAAAACATCAATAACCCTGTATATATAATCGCAAAGTATTTGAACACTATCTCAGTACAACACACCTTGCCACCTCATACATATAATAATAATAATAATAATAATAATAATAATCCTCAGTATAACAGTCAGTCTCTTATTGTTAGTATTGTATGTCTCCCATTGCTAATAACACTTGCCACATTAATAGTTATTTTTAGTGAGTCTTGTTGTAACGATTTTACACATTTCTTATGTCATTATATTGCATTTATTGATATTGTTGTTGTTCTTGGTTAGCCTTATAAGTTATGTATGGATGGAATAATGTTTGAGAAAGAGAGAGAGAGAGTGAGAGAGAGAGAGAGAGAGAGAGAGAGAGAGAGAGAGAGAGAGAGAGAGAGAGAGAGAGAGAGAGAGAGAGAGAGAGAGAGAGAGAGAGAGATCAGAAGTTTAGAATGTTAGACGGGCCGGCGTGCCAAATTTGTAACCCTTTGAAAATAAAGTTTGTTTGTTCGTTCATTCTTCTACCGTTAATCTTTCCAATCGTTACGATTTTTCCCAAAGCCTCGCTTCTCATTATGTACGAACAGGCCGTTCTAACTTTTCAGTAAACGCATTTTTGTTCTTCATCGTGATGCTTTTATAGATCAGTATAAGCCTGTCTGCTCGAAAATAGAACTATCTGTAATCTAGTCATATTTCTTTAATACCCAATCCTTTTTCACTTTTTGTGCAAATTCCTCATCACATAAGAAGTTTGTACTTCTTTCAGCTTGAAGATTCTTCAGATTTCTTGAAAGTCGCAATTATAAGGGAGATAATACGTGCAATGCAACTTGGCCTATAGGGATCGTCGACTGCGTGTCTATTTTGGACCTCTACTTCTAATCATACTTTGGCATAGTTTTTCTGTCTGATATCGACTAACTTGACCATTGTCAACACAGTGCTACGGGAGTCATTTCCTGAAGTTAAGGAATTGGCGTATTTTGTCAGAGAAATGTGGA
>JACEFZ010015224.1:0-13016 GCA_014155875.1 Cepaea nemoralis
TTTCATACATAGCCAAAAAACGATCACTGCCTCTTTCTGATGTTTCTGATAAGTTGTCTTTGCGACCCAACTTTCATTGAAACATCCCGAATGCTCATTTTGGCTGTCCAATTAATTTTCAGCATTCTTCTATAAAGTCACATCTCCAAGGCTTCCATGGACATTTTCGCCTATGACTGGACTTTCGTCCAGGACTCGCAGCCGTATGTTAAAAATGTTCTATGTAACATGCAAGAACTATTTTCTTGACTTTCAAGGACAGTGACTTATTGCACAAAATGTTCTTCATTTGATAGAATGCAGTTTTTGCTTGTCCTATTCTGCTATTTATCTCAGTGATGCATCTTCTGTCTGATGCTATCCATGTGCCTAGATATTTGAATTTCTGCCCTTTCCCCAAAATAACACCCTGTACTTAAATTGCACATGTAGGCACAATCTGTTTCTTTGATATCACTATGACTTCTGTCTTTCTATTATTCAAACTAAGGCCCATTTTTTCACTTTCTACAACTACTGTATGTACCATGTCATGTAGTTCCTTTTGACTTGTTGCTATCAATACGATGACATCAGCATAACATAAGTTATTTGTATTATGTCCACCAACTAGGATCCCTGACATATTTACTTTAGATCTCATTATATATTCACTGTACAATGAGAACAAATCAGGAGACAATAAACAACCTTGTCTGACGCCATTCTTTATACATTAAAATTCAGTCTTACAAAATGTGATGGCTCTGATACATCACAGATCCATCGCAGGTCCCTGTATCAGAGCATGTTTTTGTTTTGTGTATTTCCAAATGTTTATGATGTAATACCTTCTAATAAACGTTTTGTTTCGTTTTGTCATGACCATAAATGTTAAATATCCTTTTAATATCGCATGAAATGACGATATAGTTTGAAAACTAGAGAAATATTTAACCTTTAATTTGCAGCAGTAAATTAATCATCATCTGTTACGCGTACCTGATGATGATAGCTTTAACAATAACGCTGGATGTGTGATGAGTAGGAAAGTAAGATACTAGTTAGTTAGTTAGTTAGTTAGTTAGTTAGTTAGTTAGTCAGTCGAGGTTCCAACTTCACGGCAACGGATCGTCCCCATTATGCTCCGTGATATGTTTAAGAAACAATTTACAGTCTGAGTGACATGTTTGTAGTTTAAAAATCTGTATAAGTAGTTGTATCAGTGTTTATTTGTCTCCATATGCCAACGAAGTCTTTCCTCCACGTGGCAGATATAACTAGACACTCTCTTGTCTGGAACCCACAAGGCAAACGGGATAGCGGGAGATGTAGCAAAAAGAATTATAGACAGAGTTGAAAAAAACTGAGTGGGCATAGAGGGAACTGCAGGAGATAGCAAAAGATAGTACGGCTTAGCGTCTTTAGTTGAGAGTTTATGCCCCTATAGGGGAATAAATTTAAGAAGGAGAAGAATGAAGTCTTTCTGGTATTTAAACAACAGAACAACATATATATATATATATATATATATATATATATATATATATATATATATATGACATAAGCCTGGGTCACTGACATTGAGGTGAGTGACCGGGCATGAGGAAGAAGGGAGATGAGAGTGGGAGACAGTAAAGTGACTGACCTGGCTACGAGGAAAACAATCAACCCTCAGAAATAATGGGGCGGATATGAGTGGAAATCCCCAGGGGGGGGGGGGGGATGGGTCGAAAGAGAGTTGTGTGTTGTGTGAAGTGAGGAGACTGAAAAGGCAGTGAGAGAAGAGACCGACTGCGGGTCAGGTCGTTTAAGAGAGAGCTCCGTGTTGTGTTGTTCTTCTAGTTGTGAAGACAGGCCTGAACCCAGAGTGGGTTCGGTATTGAGTGTAGGCCTGAACCCAGAGTGGGTTCTATAGTTGAGCAGTGGCTCCAACCCAATGTGTGGGTTGTATTGTGGGAGATCCAGCCGTGGATAGTAGCTGGATTACCTGTCTTGTGGATTGAGATTAGAAGCCAGCCGTGAGAAGGCATTGATGTGTGCTGGTTAAATTGTGAGGAGGATATTTATATTCTATGGATTACGTTATGTTTCTGGATGTATAAACCTGTTCCGTTTGTCCGTCTTATTTCTGTAATAAAGGATTATGTGCGCCAACGGAATCTTGTTTAATGCCTGGTGAATATGCACTGCGGGGGTGAGTTACATTGCAAGACAGATATCTCCATTGACACACCATGAGTATCGTTACCTAGACAACGACCATCACACAATAATATCATGAGCATATCATCGTAAGAACTTCGTGATATTATCATCAAGAAAATGTGTGACATCTGTGAGTTCGTCCGATCAAGAACATCTGGGCGCTCATCGCTTAGTAAGGAGTATCTGAGGGCTACGTCCGATTAAGAACATTATAGACAGTGTTGTCATTCTGAGATGTTTGTGGGCTTTTCGCGGAGAGAGGGTGGACAGCGGAGTGTGTTCACCGTATAAACACTGAGTTTTTCTCCGTGCGGGAACTGATACAGACAGTTCACGTCAAATCCACTACAGGTGAATTGGAACCAACCATATCGCTAAAGCGAGTGGGGGTGTCAAAAAACAGCGGCAGCACAAAAGTCGGTGATAAAGACACGCCATACAGACTAACCGAGAGAGTCCATTACGGTGACAGGTAAATTTGATACCAGGCAGGAGGACTGAAACCAGCAGACGCGGCGATGAAAGACCAGTGTTGAATCCAGAGTGGCGAGGGCAGCGTGTGTGTGTGTAGAACATCCGCTGTCGGTGATAATGACAGGATTGGGAACCAAAGATAATTGACAGGTGTGTGTGTGCTGGAGGCAAGCGCACTGTGTTGTTGCAAGTTGACTGGTCAAGATTTTTCGACGCAGTAAATAGGACGGGTGGGTACACCAGCGTCCAGGTACTGGGGAAGTACATGTTTGGAAAACAGAGAAAAATTGGCAGTCGCTGATTTGACGGACAGTTGACTGAAGGGGATAGGAACGGTACCCTTACCGCAGCCGGGTGGAGCTGTCAAGTTTGTGTGAAAACTGTTTTACGGAGGAATTTTTCACTGAGAGTGATAAAGAGAAATTAGGTTGACCTTGGAAGGCAAGGCTGTTGAACAGTAAGCAGTTACTGGGAATTTCCACAGGAGATCGGGATAAACAAGGTTGTTTGAAAGAAAGCCAGACTTGATGTTTCGTCTTTGTTCAAGCCTTTGTCATCATTATTCTGTTATGAGCAAACAGTTTTAACTTATCGTCATCGCAACCATTGTCGTATTTCTTTGCCAATAAGGATCTATATATCAAAATTTAAAGCGCTGAACATTGGCTGCCATTCTCTTTTTCTTTTTGGTGAATCTTGTCGGGTAACGGAAATCCATAACATTAATGATACAGCGAAGCGCCATCTCCGCAACGAAAGTAACAACATATCGAAAGAACACTTTGGATTATTACTGTGGGGCCATCACGTACAGAGAAAGTACAATAACGTTACGGACTGTGTCGAGACAGAACAGTTTGGATATCACTATCATCTTCAACTTTTGTCGACAGTTGGAACTTGTGATCACCACGTGAATTCAATAACCACTCAACAAAACAAGAAGTCGGTTTGAAATCTAATGTCGTAGACATTTCCAGCGGATTGCGAATAACTATTAAAACGAACAAAAACTTTGGTGACTGAATAAAAAGAACTTTTGGCGACGGATTAATAGGCCCATATTTGTCGGCCAACCAGTTACACATTATTATTTGTTATTGTTTTGCTCCCATCGTCATATTTATTGTTGTCGGGTGTTACGCAATTATTTGTATGTGGTCCAGTGTTTGTCAAGAGTAGGGGATTTTTGTGTTGTTTCTCGAAGGCCGGGAGACAGGGCGAAAAGTTACTTTCTGAGGTGCACCATATATAATGTCTGGGAAGAAAATCGAAAGGTCGGTTTATTTGGTTCTGCAGGGACGGTCCTGAATTATATAACGTGCCAGTTTGTGTTTGACTGTCAGATTTCTGTATAATTTTATGCTATAATTTTTTTTCCCTTCTCTTTCTTCTTTTCGTTATATTTACATATGATATTTGCTGTGTTCGGATAGATGTTATTATCGTGCACTTTTGTCGTGTCTACTATCTAGTGGTATCTGAGTCAGTTTATATTTTACGCGCACTGTGGATGTCCCTACACAAGCTTGTATTTGTTACTGTGGTTTATTTCTGTGTGATCATCGTCTCCGTGTACTCAGCTTGTGAAGTCTAGCGTTGGATAGTCATCACTTAGTGTTATCATCCATTTGTTTGTATATGTATTTATATGTATGTTTAACAATATTTTCAGGGACTTCATGAACTTGTGGTCATAGATATATAGATATAAGGGAGTATAGGTGATACTTTCCCCCTCACTACCTAGTGCTTATAGAGTGACTGGGTGAGTACAGAGTGATATTTTAGCACTACGCAGTTACGTGCACAAGGAGTGGTAGTGTACGTATTGAAGGCACACAAAGGACTAGTAGCAGAGGCTTTACATTTATAGTTGGCTGACAGACAGCAACGTGTCCACAAGTACAAGATGCCTACTTTAATGGATTATATTGAAGCAGGTGAAAGAATAGGCCTGAAAGGTAAAGAGTTACAGGAGTATGCCGAAGCAAAAGAGCAAAAGCAGACGGAAAGAGAGGAGAGGCAGAATGAACGAGAGGCAAAGCGTCTACAGGAAGAGAAAGAGACACAAGTAAAACTAGCTGAAATGGAAAACAAGCGTCTACAGGAAGAGAAAGAGACACAAGTGAAACTGCAAATGGAACAACTAGAACTTGAAAAGTTAAAACAAACAAATGCGGTGGAAATCGAGAAAGAGAAGATTAAGATGGAAGCGGAAATTGCTATTAAAAAGTTAGAATTTGCATCGAAGGGTCAAAGTGAGGAAAGTAAAAGACTTCGCAGTCGTCACAGAGATTAAAACTGCCACACTTTACGGACCGAGACAACATTGAAGCTTATCTTGACAGATACAGGCATCAGCGAAAGTGTTAGGCATCCCCGAAGACCAGTATGCTATTAGACTAGGGGAGCTTCTTACGGGCAAGGCACTAGACACCATGTTCAATTTACCTGTAGAAGAAAGGAACAACTACACTATCTTACGTCAACGTTTGCTGACAAAGTTCCAACTCACTGAGCATGGATATAGGACAAAGTTTAGACAGTTAGTGCCAGAGACAAATCAAGATTTCACAGACTTTGTTAACACTGTAAAGAATGCATTTAACAAATGGATGGAGCTTGCAGAAGTAGGGAAAGATTTTAATAAATTAGTAGATCTAATGTTAAGAGACAAGGTAGTATCTGCATGCAATTCTAATTTAGTAGCGTTCTTTGAGGAACGGAAGCCAAAGGACATAGACACAATGTCTCAGTTAGGGCAAAACTACATGACTGCACATCCTAACGTATCTATTGGGAAACTAATTAGTGAGGAAATAGTCTGTGCAGCGTACACTAAACAGGACCAGAATCCAGTCATTAGACCAAGGGCGAAAAGTGTGGATTCAGCACAGAAAGGTGAGCAGCAAGAACTTCAAGATAATGGTTTCCGAGGAAACAAGGGTGGTAGAGTAGGACGGTACCCATATAGAAGAGGGAACTTCCAGAGACGTCCAAATTATGCCGGATGTTGGAATTGTGGGAGCTGGAGACACAAGGCAGCAGATTGTGATGCACAACCATCAGATGGACCAACGAACAACAGTAAAAGGGAGATCACTTGTTTCAAATGTGGAAGGAACGGGAATGTCAGTCATCAATGTAGGATGAGAGAAACAGAGCACTCAAATGCAGCGCAAGTAATTGAGACGCTGAACAATGAAGATTGTAGTGGGTGCAAACCTCTTTTTGAAAAAGATAGTCAGCCAGTCTTAATATGTGGTCACACAGTTAAAGCAGGATCAGCAGTCCATGAAGGAGGAAGTTTGAAGCTACATCAGGGATTTGTCAATGATAGACCAGCGTTAACAATTAGAGATTCCGGATGTACGTCTATCGGAGTGAGGAGAAGTTTAATAGATCCCTCGGATTATACAGGGAAAAAGATTAGATGCATAACATTCAACGGCACAGTAGAGTTCTACCCAGTAGCCATAATAACAGTAAAAACACCATATATCACTGGAAGAGTGACAGCGTGTGTTCTGGACTCACCAGTGGCTGATTTGATCATAGGAAATGTTATAGGAGTTAAAGATTGTACAGAAGAGGAAATAGTTTATTGGGACCGAAAATATAGTGTAAGCAGTAATGAGGTAGTTACTACAAGAGAACCTAAATTAGAGAGTATAGATGAGGTAGAAGAGACACTTGAAGTAGACACAGGAACTCAGGACAAGGATAGTACAGCGGAGAAGATGAGAATGGATCCCATATATAGTGCTAGTGAATCCCAGAGACAAGATACTACTCTGAACAAATGTTCCCAAGGGTGTAGGAGAGTAGAACATAGGCAGTCAAAGAAAGGTAGATGGTGCTTCGAGAGGAAGAACAATGTTCTCACTCGCAGGTTTTCAGATAGCAGAACTGCACGTGGGCAAGGAGCAGTACCTGTAGCACATAGAGACCGATATACTAGAACAGCTCAGGATAGTGCATGTGCAGGGCACATAGGCAAAAGGCGTATGCAGCAGAAAGCAAGGTGCCAGGTATATGGGCCAAGATTGAATAAAGAGCTCAGACTAAACAGAGACTCAAGTGTAACGGTGCAATATGCAGATAGGAAAGTTGAGTCAGGTCAAAAGAGTTTTCGCGACATTACTGACCCAGGGCTAGGGATAGCAAACAGATGTTGTAATTGTAGAGGTACCATGAGTCATGGGTACATGAAAGGTAGACACAGCATCGACAGGAATCAGAGGTGGGTTAATGCAAGAACAGAACCACCTGATATAGGGTCGGTACACAAATAGTATTGTGGGGTCGTGAAGTAGTAAGAGACCTGTGGGTACATAAGTATAATGCTTTTCTATGATGTATTATTATTATGATGTGATGTATCAGTTCATGCATTGATACACAAGATAGAAGGATGGTTGTATTTATGTGTGATGAATATAGGAATGTACTATAAGCAGTTGATGTATTATTTAGGATGGTAGCTGAAGTGAGGTGGAGCCATACTTAGGTCTACCCAGGCTACATGTCTGGGTCACATATTTAGTAAGTTTTAGTCTCCCAATGTTTGAAAACGAAGTTTTCTTTTAAGAGGGGGGTGATGACATAAGCCTGGGTCACTGACATTGAGGTGAGTGACCGGGCATGAGGAAGAAGGGAGATGAGAGTGGGAGACAGTAAAGTGACTGACCTGGCTACGGGGAAAACAATCAACCCTCAGAAATAATGGGGCGGATATGAGTGGAAATCCCCAGGGGGGGGGGGATGGGTCGAAAGAGAGTTGTGTGTTGTGTGAAGTGAGGAGACTGAAAAGGCAGTGAGAGAAGAGACCGACTGCGGGTCAGGTCGTTTAAGAGAGAGCTCCGTGTTGTGTTGTTTTTCTAGTTGTGAAGACAGGCCTGAACCCAGAGTGGGTTCGGTATTGAGTGTAGGCCTGAACCCAGAGTGGGTTCTATAGTTGAGCAGTGGCTCCAACCCAATGTGTGGGTTGTATTGTGCGAGATCCAGCCGTGGATAGTAGCTGGATTACCTGTCTTGTGGATTGAGATTAGAAGCCAGCCGTGAGAAGGCATTGATGTGTGCTGGTTAAATTGTGAGGAGGATATTTATATTCTATGGATTACGTTATGTTTCTGGATGTATAAACCTGTTCCGTTTGTCCGTCTTATTTCTGTAATAAAGGATTATGTGCGCCAACGGAATATTGTTTAATGCCTGGTGAATATGCACTGCGGGGGTGAGTTACATTGCAAGACAGATATCTCCATTGACACACCATGAGTATCGTTACCTAGACAACGACCATCACACAATAATATCATGAGCATATCATCGTAAGAACTTCGTGATATTATCATCAAGAAAATGTGTGACAATATATATATATATATATATATATATATATATATATATATATATATATATATATATATATATATATATATATATATATATATATACTTCTACGACTCACTGAAAGCGGTCTATGGTCCTTCATCCCCAGGCATAGTTCCCCTCCTCAGTGCAGATGGGGGAACATTGGTCACCGATAAGAAAGAAATCCTCCAACGCTGGGCAGAGCATTTCAGCAAAATCTTAAATGCAACTTCCTTCTTCGATGATGAAACCATCAACTGCCTTCCTCAAGTTCCCACCAATGAGACTCTTGATGACCTGCCAACCATAGTGGAAATAAACAAAGCCATCCAGCAACTCTCCAGCGGCAAGGCACCTGGTCCTGACTCCATCCCAGCAGAGATATACAAGGCAGGTGGGCCGGTCCTAACAGAGCAGCTTCACCAAGTCTTCACAAACATATGGATGAACGAGACCATGCCACAAGATTTTAAGGACGCGTCAATAGTCCACCTTTACAAACGTAAAGGAAACCGCCAATCCTGTGACAACCACCGAGGCATCTCCTTGCTTTCAATTGCAGGGAAGATACTCGCCAGAATTCTTCTCAATCGCCTCACAGCCCATCTCGATCAAGGTCTTCTTCCTGAGAGTCAATGTGGCTTCAGAAAAGAACGTGGAACTGTTGACATGATTTTCGCTGCAAGGCAGCTGCAAGAGAAATGTCAGGAACAGAACTGCGAAATGTTCTCCACTTTCATTGACCTTACCAAGGCTTTTGATACAGTTAGCAGAGAAGGACTGTGGAAGATTATGGCAAAATATGGCTGTCCACGAAAGTTTGTCCAAATAGTGCGGCTATTTCATGACGGCATGCAGGCAAGAGTACAGGAAAATGGTGAACTGTCTGAACCCTTTCCTGTCACCAATGGAGTGAAGCAAGGATGTGTCCTGGCACCAACACTGTTCAGCCTCATGTTTTCAGCCATGTTGATGAATGCCTTCGAGAACGACGACATTGGAATAGACATCAACTACCGTATGGATGGAAAGTTATTCAATCTCAGAAGGCTGAAAGCTAAAACCAAAATTAACAGCGGCACCGTCAGAGAGCTCCTGTTTGCTGATGATTGCGCTCTATACGCCAACTCAGAGGCGGACATGCAACATAATGTTTCAGCTTTCTCACATGCCTGTGCCAACTTTGGGCTCAATATCAACTTGGAGAAGACTGTAGTTATGTACCAGCCAGCTCCAGGGAATAATCACACTGTGCCGAATATCAAAGTGAATGATCATAGACTAAGTGTTGTGGACAAATTCACCTATCTTAGCAGCACCGTGTCACAAGCTGCCACAATCGATGACAAAGTGAATGCAAGAATCTCCAAGGCCAGTGCAGCCTTTGGCAGACTGTACAAGAATGTATGGGACAGAACTGGAATAAGCCTGCAAACAAAGCTAAAAGTCTACAAAGCAGTTGTATTATCCACACTGCTATATATGCTTGTGAAACCTGGACTGTTTATCAGCGACACGCTAGGAAATTAAACCACTTCCACACAGTCTGCCTAAGGAAGCTACTGAAGATTAAATGGCAAGACAAGATTCCAGACACTGAAGTCCTAGAAAGAGCATCCATGCCCAGTATCCACACTCTACTGATGAAGAATCAGATTCGCTGGGCTGGTCACTTGACTCGCATGCCAGATCACAGGCTCCCTAAACGAATTTTTTACAGCGAACTGCGTTGTGGTAAACGCTCCCAAGGTGGCCAGAGGAAACGTTTTAAAGACACTCTGAAAATTTCACTGAATGCTTTTGGAATTCATCATGACACCTGGGAGGCTGCAGCCAGAGACCGAAATTCGTGGCGTGCATCATTGCGCAAAGGTGCAGTCATATGTGAGGCAACCAGGACTGCAAGAGCTGTGAAGAAAAGGCAGGACAGAAAAACTACTGCAGGAAATCCTCCTCCAGAGACGTCAAGCATTCTTTGCCCACATTGTCAAAGAACATTTCGAGCCAAAATAGGCCTTATCAGCCATCTTAGAACCCACGGCTCCACACCTTCAACCCCACTGGATGAAATGAATGGTCATCATCATTCTTGATGGACAAACAACAACAACACACACACTACTACACATCACACACACACTACATATATATATATATATATATATATATATATATATATATATATATATATATATATATCCTTTGTCTTATTTATTATCTTCAGACACATTTTCATCCCTTCGTGCTGACGCCAGTACTCACTGTGCTTTCTCAGATGCCCTCTATTGGCAACAGGCGTGATCGTAATCTCGAGAGAGTACTAGCCAAGAGTATATCGCCTCAAAGTTCTGAGTCACATTCAGGAACTTTTGCTTGTCTTAGGCCTTGGTGTAAGGCTTGTCCGTATGTGCTTTCCAAATGTCACTTATTTACAACCGTGGGAGGTTCTCCTGCACTAAGCGCAATATTATTCATGCTGTTATCTATAAATGTTGTGATATGAAATACATCGGCGAAATAGGCTAACGCTAGGCTGACTTATCTAGGCAACACCTCTTGACTGTTAACAAGTGTGCTCATAAATGTTGACTGCATATTTCAACAGCTCGGACCACTGTGGAATGTCTGATGTCCAATTTACAGGTATTAAATCTTACACGTTTTATAAAAGAGATGGTAAGACTGGAAAACTGCCTCATTTGTTTAGGTGGGGTTTCTTTCGCTGTACCACCTTAACGATCAACAGTTTCACTGAACCAACCAAATAAATAAATAAATAAATAAATAAATAAATAAAATATCTGTTCATCTAACCCTTCACTTGTCTTCACTTCCATCTTTCTATTCCATCTTCTTTCTTTTCTATGTGCCCAACATATCGAACCTTCCATATAGAGATTGACTTTTCTGTTCCACCTAACACTTATTTCGCCTCCGCTTACACTTTTCTGACTCTGTTACTTCCCGCCTTCTAGCCTACTAAACCCGTGGCCCCCACAGTTTGATTGTTGTGGAAGCAATGGCAAGCTACTAAATTTAAAGGTAAGTGACTTTTTTATAATTTTGAAAAGTAATGTAATTTAAGTAGTCTCTTTTGTTTTGTGTGCTGACGCAGGTTTTCTCACCGCAACCTCCTTTATGTGACTTGTGATTGTGTTCCTGTAAAACATACTGGTTCCACTTTAGGTTTGTGTTAATTTATTCAGTATACTCAAATCATCAAACACATAAATGTCCACAGTGTGGCACTTGATACTAGTTCGTCTGTCTAGGGTCTCAGTAATGGCTGTCTTTTCCTTACTAGGATTATATTTCAGGATTGTTTCGAAATGTGATTGCTTTTATCAAAGGTCACACTGTCTCCTCACAAGATTTATGTTTGGTTTAGACTTTAGAATACTCTATGACATGTGAATGTCAAACTTTGACATTTAATAAATCAGCTGAAGAGTACAAGTGCGACTTTGGGTATTAGTGTTATGAAAGGCTATTAAAAATTCATGAAACGAAGTGGAGAAAAAGAAGTCTGTCCAACAAGAAATAAATATCTAACAATATTTTTTTGTTTTAGACAAAGAAATATTTAGGGCACGTAAAAAGACATGAATACGTAGAAGCGTTAACAAAGGTGGGAGATATAACGCGAAGGAAGAAGAGGTTTAAAACACCTCAAGATATTATAGATAATTTACACATGACAATAACAGTTAGGAAATATAACTAATGATACAAAGACATTTTGAAAGAAGATGATTGCATAAGAAAAGCCACTGGGTAATGATGATAAAAATGTTCTTTACATCATGCAATCAACTCCTGCATGTGTTTGCTACTTGTGATTTATTAGCCAAATTACTAGCTAATTCTTACCTTCTGTAGTTTGCCATTGCTTTCTGAACGACCGACTCTAACACCCTCAAAATTAAGTCAATGCAATCTACTCCCAATATACCCTGCGGCTGATTTCAACCCATCAATGACATAATTTGGGGAGTTTCACTAACCCCTGCTCTCACAAACCCCTAAGCCACAGATGTCGACCCAATGCTTCGCAGTTAAGAGTTTAACCGTAGTCTCTCAGAGGAATCAGAACCCATGGGGAGTTTCACTAACCCCTGCTCTCACAAACCCCTAAGCCACAAATGTCGACCCAATACTTCGCAGTTAAGAGTTTAACCGTAGTCTCTCAGAGGAATCAGAACCCATGGGGAGTTTCACTAACTCCTGCTCTCACAAACCCCTAAGCCACAAATGTCGACCCAATGCTTCGCAGTTAAGAGTTTAACCATAGTCTCTCAGAGGAATCAGAACCCATGGGGAGTTTCACTAACCCCTTCTCTCACAAATCCCTAAGCCACAAATGTCGACCCTGTGGGATGTGGATTTTAATTCCTGAGAATAATTCGTTAAAATGTCTAGGGGGTATTATTGATTCTCTGGTCACTGGTAAGAATGCAGCGTGATCAGGGATATTTACCACAAATCCCAGGAAGAAAGAGCTCAATCCTTGAAACAATGGCATCTGTGTGTAGGTTTCCCTTCCCACTTCATCACCCTTTACATTATCTATGGTGCTAGAAGGATATTGATTGCTCACAACATATAAACAACCACTTGTTGGACACCACATTTACTTGATGTACACAACACTTTTGGACAAACAGTTCAGGTATTAACTCAAGATCTGCAGTTACATATATATAGGTGTAATAAACACTGCATTTTCAGACAGGCATGGGAATAATGTGCAGTATTACAACATAGTACCCAGTGACCCCAAAAAAACAACAACAATGTTATCACAAACAACATAACAACCACAAATTGGTTCTGCTAACTTGACTCATTGTACCTAGATAAATCACATTGGTCTAGGTGCAGAAACCCAACATATATATTTGTTTCTGACACCATGTACAATTATCATTTTTAAAAATAATGAGTTGATGTCAAAAAAATTAACCTATTTTTTTCCC
>JACEFZ010015225.1:7500-48773 GCA_014155875.1 Cepaea nemoralis
CCACCTCAGCATTAGCACACCGGAGTTTAATAGCGAGGCTCTTATCCATTCGGCGACGCTGACCTCCTTCGCCGATATTATAAATATAGTTTTGAATATATATATGGAAGTAAATGAGTTAACTTTCAATATTAAATGAACACTCAGAGAGAATACTCGTGCACAAAACCTTACATCGTCCTAAGGGTAAATAACAAATTAACTTGGTGACCGGGCAACGCGGACAATTGATTATTCAAACAAAATGCGAGCAATGTACAGACCACTTGAGATCTGGTGCCATTTCTAAGATGGGGATTCCAGGAATGTAATTTTGTGAAGGAACACCATCGAGAATGATAGAAGAGATCTGTTGAACTGAGATACACACAGGGGAAGTAGGTGAGCGCTTGTGTGTGTGTGTGTGTGTGTGTGTGTGTGTGTGTGTTTGTGTGTGTATGTGTGTGTGTCTGTGTGTGTGTCTGTGTCTGTGTCTGTCTGTGTGTATGTGTGTGTGTGTGTGTGTGTCTAAGTGAGTGACACAATTACTGGCGAGCGGTTAGGCAGGCGGGCAGACAGACATACAGGCTGGCAGACAGGCATGCAGGCAAACAGACACACACACACAGACAGACTGGCTCACTGACAGGCAGACAGACAGACAGGCAGACAGACAGACATACAGGCTGGCAGACAGGCAGTCAAGCTGTCAAGTTAAGAGTGCAGTCACGTGTCAGGCAACCAGGACTGCAAGAGCTGTGAAGAAAATGCAGGACAGAAAAACCACTGCAGGAAATCCTCCTCCACAAACGTCAAGCATTCTTTGCCCACATTGTCAAAGAACATTTCGAGCCAAAATAGGCCTTATCAGCCATCTTAGAACTCACGGCTCCATACTTTCAACTCCATTGGATACATGCTTGCTTGTGTTCGCTGGCTGTGAACTCCAGCATGAAGTCCTGTATGTCGGATGAAGGCATCCTGTTGTCCAACATCAGTGTGATGTCATACCGGACCTGAGTTTTGCGTGTGTATCCGTTGTCCCATGTCTAGCTTATTGGTGTGCAGACTGGTGGTTCCTCGCCGTGCAGGCAGACACTCTCTGACTTCGGATGAATCAACGATCTTACTGACTTTAGCCAGGACCCCACAGGGACCTGTTGCCCAGGACGCACGGCTAGGACGTGTTAGTAAAGTGGTTCTCAACCATTTTTGGCCAATGCCCCCCTTCACCATATTTTCAGAACGTCATCCCACCCCCCCCCCCCCCCTTTCGTATTTCCTATCTAAAAATTTGGCCCGTGCCCCCCTTCACCATATTTTCAGAACGTCATTTCCCCCTTTCGTATTTCCTACCTAAAACTCCCGCCCCGCCCCTACACAGTATACATAATAATGGAAGCTAAATTTAATAGCACATACTAAAACAAGTCTAGACGTCCACATAAAACATGATTTATGGGTCTACTTACTTTATAAATTGAATTTTAGAAGGGTGAGACGTACAGAACCGTACAGTATGATGGGAAAAACAATATCAAGTAATCGGTTCTTGTATTAACGCGATCTTGAAATAATCTTAATTCCCCCCCCCCCCCCCCCCCCCGGAAACCCTAAAATTCCCCCTGGGGGTGGGGGTATTCCCCACCGGTTGAGAACCACTGTGTTAGTAGTCTTGGCCAGTATAGAACCCAGCCCTTGTGCCTTGGAAACACCTCTGCGATCCCAAAAACCACTGGATGAAATCATTCTTGATGGACAAACAACATTAATAACAACATTAGTCAAGCAGACAGGCATGCAGGCAAAAAGACACTCACAGACAGACAGACTGGCTGACAGACAGTCAGACAGACAGACATGCAGACAGACAGACAGACAGACAGACAGACAGACAGACAGACAGACAGACAGACTGACAGACAGACAGACAGACAGACAGACAGACAGACAGACAGACAGACAGGGTATGTATCGGTGGATGAGATAGGTGGCTATGATGAGTGGATGGGATGTGATTGAATGGATGGTATAAAGATAGGGAGTGAGAGATTAAATCTAGTTTAAGTGAATAAAAGGTAATGTGAAGGAGAGTGAGTGTAAGTTTATGCAAGAGCGTCGGCTAGTGAGAGACAGAGAGAAAGAGAATAAGTGAAAGCTAGTGAAAGAGAGAGAGCGCGCACGCGAGGGCGAGAGAGAGAGAGAGAGAGAGAGAGAGAGAGAGAGAGAGAGAGAGAGAGAGAGAGAGAGAGAGAGAGAGAGAGAGAGAGAAATCATGAGATCCAGAGAGAGAAAACGAGTGAAACTCTCATCTCTCATGATGATGATGATGATGATCATTATGATCTTGATGATGATGATGATGATGGTCATGATGATGACGAGTGTGAGTAGGAGAAAAGAGTGAGAGTAAGAGAAAAGAGTGAGACCTAGAGTAAAGAGTATGAGTAAGAGAAAAGAGTGAGAGTAAGAGAAAAGAGGTAGAGTAAGAGAACAGAGTGAGAGCAAGAGAAAAGAGTGAGAGTATGAGAAATGAGTGAGAGTAAGAGAAATGAGTGAAAGTAAAAGAAAAGAGTTAAAGTAAGAAAAAAGCGTTAGAGTAAGAGAAAAGAGTGAGAGTAAGAGAAAAGAGTGAGAGTAAGAGAAACGAGTGAGAGTAAGAGAAAAGAGTGTGAGTAAGAGAAAATAGTGAGAGTAAGAAAAAAGATTGTGAGTAAGTGAAAAGAGTGAGAGTAAGAGAAAAGAGTGAGAGAAAGAGAAAAGAGTGAGAGAAGGACACATAAATTAAATATGAGTTATCTCTAATCAGTCAAAGGTCGGTCAGCAAAGATTACCTGCGTAGTAAAAATAAATCCGAACTGAAATACCCTGAAACTCCTGGAGATAATGAACCCGACTCCCACTTAAGAGAAATAAGTACCTCAGTAAGTATTACATCCGGCTGGCATTCATGTCTTGGGGCTGAGAGTTCGTCCATCTCATGATGTATTCTAGCTGGGATCGTTCGGTAATTGTTTTTCTTTGGAAGAGATTTTCAGTATCCAATGAGAACGTTCCATTGAAAAGAGTAAATAAGTGATGGTTGAATGGTTCTGGTATAATTTAGTGTAAATAAGCGATTAAAATATTAGACAGAAATAAATTATACGTTTAGTCTGCAATTTTCAGATTCTTCTTCTTCTTCGTCTTCTTCTTCTTCTTCTTCTTCTTCTTCTTCTTCTTCTTCTTCTTCTTCTTCTTCTTCTTCTTCTTCTTCTTCTTCTTCTTCTTCTTCTTCTTCTTCTCTTCTTCTTCTTCTTCTTCTTCTTCTTCTTCTTCTTCTTCTTCTTCAGTTTTCTGTATGAGTTAGCTTATGTTAAAGATACCCGTATTGCTCTTACTATATGTACACGGTGTTCTCATCAGCTCGTGTTAAAGATACCCTTACTTGATCTCTGTATATGTACACTCTCTATATGTGTTCTCGTCTTTCTGTTTTGAAACAACATTTGCACAGTTTCCACATAATTCCTCACTAACTGAACAATGTCCATGATTCGAATGATTATTATTTTTTTAAATATTTTTTTTATGTTTTGCGCTCGCTTGCTTTGAATTCAAGCGTAGGCCATAAACGCTATTTATAGTAGTGATTTGCTGAATTTTGAGTGTGGATTAGCTTTCCCTATTAATAGTGTCCCTCACCATCAGGCGAACCCACTCCGATTTCAGAGGTACTTGTAATTTGAATAACGAAGACACAAACAATAGATTGCACGAGTTATTGCCTAGCATATTTCGCTGCACCTCGTCAGGTACATACTGTAGAATTCACACAACATAAAGTAAATTAACTAGATAAATCCTTCAAGCTGAAATATACACTATTTTCAACAGAGATAATACACATATTAATCAACGCAAGTCAGATATGTGCAAACAGGAAGACATGTTAGTCAGCTTAAAATTACCAGTGGTAGACAATTGACATTACTGTGTGAACACGTGTATATTTTAGCTTGAAGGATTTATCTAGTTAATTTACTTTATGTTGTGTGAATTCTGCAGTATGTACCTGACGAGGTGCAGCGAAATATGCTAGGCAATAACTCGTGTCATCTATTGTTTGTGTCTTCGTTAATCAAATTCACTACGGGAAAACATTGTTTTGAAGTACTTGTAATTTTACGTCCCCAAGTCAAGGACGACAGGACAACATTTTAGTCCAGCTGTCCGGTGTAGGGGTTGAACCACTTACCTCGGCATCAGCCCACCTGATGTTTAAGAACACGCGCTTCTTACCCATTCGGCCATGCGGACCTGCTCTAATTATCTTCCCAAGCGGGGAATCGAACGGCCGCCGCGGTGAAAGCGCGGAATCCTAGCCACTAGACCACTTGGGAGACATTTCGAATTGTTAGATACACGATAAAATTACTGGACATCAATTACACTGTCTGGTGGCATGTTATTTTAGTAATTAGATACGCGCGTTCAATGTCAAATAATTTAATTATCCTGTAATCAGCTAGTAATTAGATACACGTTAAAATCACTGAACATCATTTACAGTGTGGTGGCGATTTTCCAGTAATTAGATATACACGCACAATTTACATAATATGACTGTCACCTTGCGATCTTGATTGACGTTAATTTGTAAAATGGAGTTACACCTCCCCAAAGCAAAATACCTGGGATGAGTTTAGAGCACACGTGTTGCCCATGCAGCATGATCCCTCTCTCGGCCTGCCTAGTTACTCCAGAGGAAAGGTAACACCAATACGTCTGGAACAAGACAAGCTGCAAAAGCTTCCGCAACAGCGAAGCAATGCTCTAATTGTCCGCCTGTCGGGGCTTCCATTCTAGACCAGACGCCGACCAAAATTTAGGCCTCTATTCGACTTTCTAATTGATTGTCCATTGTCCATGCTTCCACGCCATATAATAGTGTTGAATATATATAACAGTTAACAATTCTAATTTTAATGTGTTGTTAATCTCTCTAGGTGCTAACACTAATTTCATATAGTTGAAAACATATTTGGGCATTCCTGTTCTCTTTTTTATGTCTGTTTCTCTGCTGTCACCATCTGTTATTACATGTCCATGCTCATCTCACTCGATCACCAGAGCCGTGGATTAGCTCTGTGTTCTTGCCTTGACCATATCACATGGCCAAAGCCATCCAGCTATTTACTTCTCTACCTTCTCCTTGTTCTTTACTCCTTAATTTTGCCTGTTATCACCAAATTCTCCAATGTATTTGTTCTCATAACGAACGCAAAAATATCGTGAAGCCTAAGTCTAATTTTTCTGATCATTTGCTTCTTGTAGCACATGCTCATTGTTTTTCTGTCTGTCCATGGTATTGTTTGCATTCTCCCCAGAGACCACATTTTCACTGCCATTAGATATGTTTTAGCATTTCTGCTCACTGACCACGTTTCACATCCAAATAACAGTACAAGTTCTATGTAGCACGTTCCAGTATATCGGGATTACGAGCTCAGTATGTCGGGATTTAGAGCCCAGTATGTCGGAATTACGAAGTCATTATGTCCGAATTACGAGCCCAGTATGTCGGGATTTCGAGCCCAGTGTGTAGGGATTACGAGCCCAGTATGTCGGGATTATGATCCCAGTATGTCGGGATTATGAGATTACATTCACTATCTCTAGGCCACATTAGCCGAAACATTACATATTAGGTAAATAAAAACAAAAACAAAAACTATATCTATATTGTGAATACATGGGCATGTGCAAATATCATTACTTCATTACTAATTTTAATTAATTTTTATTAATACTAACATTGATATGACTTCCGGTCTCCAACATGGAGGATAGGCGGTTGAGTTGTTAATACCCCTGGGGTGTTTATGCTTGTGGCTACGGTTTGCTTGTGCATTATCCTCATGTTGGACTGGTAGTGCATGGTTCGGTCACCCTGCTACTGAACTGAGCGCGTGGGGCGACACTGTGAGCTGAGAATTTTGTGTAGAGTGCTTTTAAATCTTTCCGCGGTTATTTGTAGCGTGAACTGTATAATCAGAAAAATAGCGGTAGCTGAACTAGCTGGGTTGCCTTATGCATTAATGTGTGGCAGCTGGTTTTCTAGTGCCTGCCGATTCCATTGACGATGAACTGTATTTTTCGTGGCGGACTTTTGTGTTGCATTCTGGCAGCGGCTTTAAACATAGTATACCTGTGTGGGCTGTAGGTTTGTCGAGACTCCTGTCTGTTCCGCTTTTTACGTTGGGCAGTGAAGAGCATTTTGTGTGATATTTACTGGCTCTTGAACGAAGCATAATGTGGCGGCCCTTTGTCGTGAAGTTGGAACCGCGACTAACTAACTTATACTAATTAATATTATAATAATTGTGATAACACTAGGACTACCTTTACTAGCTTAGAACTCGACTTGAAAATGCTTTATACGAGGGGGCTTCAAATGAAAACCATCAATGTTTTTTTTCGTTTGTGAATATATTCTGAAAAAGTAAAGAACAAATGTGTTACAATTCGATGTAGTCACCACTGCGTTCAATACAACTCCTCCAGCACCGATAAAGTGATTGGATTCCTGTAGAAAATAAGTTTCTTCGTCGTGTTTGTAACATCTCTGGGGTTACTATTAGGTGTGCCTGACCCTGTCGTGAACAAAAATGTCACAGAAGTCACGCCGTTTTGAAACTTCCTACTCCATCATACACTTGTTGGACTGACAGGTTTGCATCGCCATCATGGACCTTCATTCGCCGATGAATTTCTATAGTTTTACCCCTTCACTGATAAAAAACAAATCTTATAACAGAATGCTGCTTCTCTTTGGTGTGTGTCAAAAGTGGGGTGGCCATCTTTAAAAAGTCATTATAACGCCACCGTTTTCGTAGGCACCGTGATGTCACGTGCTTAACACCCTTGACAACCTTAACAACAATATTGACAGGTTATAAGACAATGACATAGTTATTATAATTTATATCACACTTTTAAGGTTTTCATTTGAATTTTCCTCGTATACGTGAGTTTTTGCATTAGGACGGTGCCACAACAGGACTTTTTCCGTATTATCACAACATAAGCCCTTCCCCGTAGTATTTAGGATATAGGGATATGTTTTGTTTCCTTTGACTAGTTACGCAACCCGATAACAAGTTGTGTTCTGTCAGATATAATCTGAAATGAAGAATAGAAGAGACGGTAGGTAATGGAAAACGGCCATAAATCTTATTATCTGCCACATTACGGCATTTTTTGTTGTTGTTGTTTTGTTTTTTGGTTTGGTTTATTTGTGTTTTGAGAATCAAGGGGGTGTAACTATGGCTGTGACAGGAAAGGGACGTAATTATATTGTCATTTATAGATTTGTTAAGCATTGGCGGCACATCTCAAGCAGAAAGTGGGCGTGTGTTAGCAAAATGTAGGAAGTATACTTGTGGCGGTTAACGTTATTTCATATTCCGCTCTTATGATCATTTAACTTGTAATTAATGTTGTGAAAGTAATGCGATGAAATATATGAAAGAGAATCCCTCAAGTTATAGCTCAAAATGATCTGGTTAATGCGAAAATTGTTTAGAAAATACGCGTTGAGCTTTGTGACATGTTTGATTGAGTTGCCAGAGGACCTAGTTTGTAGTGTTCTCTGGAGATATATCTTGAATAATAAATAACAAGATAAAGGATATGATTTAGCACGTTTTGTCTAGAGGTCACTCAAATGAGCTAATCATTCCCGCAATAGCCTTTTTGGAGAACATTTTTCTTTGGCTCAACCCCCACTGTGAGACCACTATGTATCTACACAGAAATTTATAAAAGAAGTAACTAGTTCACCCAAGGCCAGAGAAGATCTGAACTATTAGCGCCTGTACAACTGAGGATCCCTCTCACTCATTATACTGTTGACAGTGTGCTGTTCGTCCGTCACCTAGATCTACTCTATATATTTTGTCAGTATGACCTATATCAGTTCAAGTAATCCTTCAATTTTTGCAGACAAATAAACTTCAACAATAACTTTACATTACATCTGTTGGACAGGACATCTACATGACAGTTTCTTGACAAAAGTGGAACATACATTCACAAGGAATTGTTTACACCACAAGTGTACAAGATTGACATCATGAGATACCTGACAACATCTATACAGGACTTTTCACAATATGTATAACCAACCACAGCACTTAAGACAGTCACCAGAGACAACACTTGACAGCAATTGTACAAGAAATTCACTGGGGACATGTACTTGAACACTGGTTCATTGAATACACAATTTATTGAGTTGATGGTAAGTAGAGTGGTGACCATTGCCTCATCTCCTGTCATGTCAACATTTCAATGATTGCATAGAAAATGCATAAAATATGTCACACATGAAGGTTGATAAACAAGATACAACACTTCTTATTTACTCCACCACCCAACAACTACTCCACTCCTCCTCTCCTCTCTAATCACCACTACATAATTGACTTTTATCCTTTCCTCTACTGTTACTGAGGGAAAAGCCAGGTAAGCCATAACCTGGGGCAAGCATAGGGACCTTCTGCTCCACTGGTCTGTTTAATCCTTTTAGCACCTATGATGGGTGTTGGACAGCTCAGGTTGCAGTTTTCCCCCATGATGATTTTCCAAGTCTGACTAATTATCCCCTGCTGTCACAGTTTGAAGAAAAGCCACAGCCTTGTCTTTCACTGGTGAGTTGACTGTTCATGAAGTTGAGACTTAGGACTTTGTTCTACTTTTCCTGTAGAGGAAGATCTAAGATACAAACATGTCCCAGCATTCTTCTTTCTCCTCAGTCTATCTCACGTACTCTGACTGTTCATGAAGTTGACACTTAGGAATTTGTTCTACTTTTCCTGTAGAGGAAGATCTAAGATACAAATATGTCCCAGCGTTCTTCCTTCTCAGTCTATCTCAAGTCTTCATTCTGAAAACACTGTGTGAGCACCAGGCTGGAGATTAACTAAGATAAGTCCTAGCTAAACAATCCATTGCACCAGTCATTTCACAAGTTGTCCTGAATGGGGTTAACAACCAGACTTGTTGTTTTCATTCTCAGATGATTCTGATAATTATGATCACTGGAGTCTTCAGAACTATTTTTCTCCCTTATTTATATCCAGCTGTTTGAGAGCTGAGCTGAAAGTCTCTAGGAAATTCCCATATTGTGGGTTCTAGAAGATTTCACTTGTAGAGAGTTGGTTCTGGATTCTGGGACCACTGGTTAGTTTTCCCAGATGATATATGGATGCCTCTCCTCCATCCTCTTGTTCCCTGTTGTCCAGAGAACAATATTATTGAATCTTTAAGGGCATTGTTGGGTCATCACATCACACTAGCGACCGCTCCTGGTGAGATCCCCGCTCAAACTAATTAGATTTTAAAATATGGCCCAGGAATAGCGTGGGCTCATTACTTATGAACCAATCAAAAGACAAGTGCATACCGCCGCCTCCCCCAACTCGTTCTAGAACATACGATCTAAGAATAGCCCTTATATTTGGGATGGTCCCCGTTAAGACTTAAAGTATATTTATGAAATGTGTCGGACTGGAAATGAGGATTCTGTTCCATCATGCTACAAGCTTCAATCATATCGAGTCTGCAATAATTCATATGGTATAATAAGGAAATATGTCCTTAACCTTCTACAGACTTTGTTGCTTCAGGCAATACTCACATGACATAGGATTGACGTCTCTGACTTGACTGTTGTTCTGAAAGAGTATGCATTGTATTCGCTAATTTAATAAATGTATGTATTTAATTTGAAAAAAAAAAAAAAAAACGAGTAAAATGGTTCAGCAACTTACTTTCAGACGTTGTCTCTCTTACAGCACAGATTCTAACCACCGAAAAGTCCCCAAGACACTCGGTGGAAAGTTGATATATTTGTACTAGAAAAGTCTCCAAGACACCCGGTGCAAAGTTGGTATATTTGTACTAGAAAAGTCTCCAAGACACCCGGTGCAAAGTTGGTATATTTGTACTAGAAAAGTCTCCAAGACACCCGGTGCAAAGTTGGTATATTTGTACTAGAAAAGTCTCCAAGACACCCGGTGCAAAGTTGATATATTTGTACTAGAAAAGTCTCCAAGACACCCGGTGCAAAGTTGGTATATTTGTACTAGAAAAGTCTCCAAGACACCCGGTGCAAAGTTGGTATATTTGTACTAGAAAAGTCTCCAAGACACCCGGTGCAAAGTTGGTATATTTGTACTAGAAAAGTCTCCAAGACACCCGGTGCAAAGTTGGTATATTTGTACTAGAAAAGTCTCCAAATCACCCGGTGGAAAGTTGATAATATTTTTACTAGAAAAGTCACCAAGGCACCCGGTTAAAAGTTGATGTATTTGTGCCAGAAAAAGCTTGCAAAGACACCAATATGTGTACACTATAAGACCTAGCTCAAAAGCGTGAGTGCTTTGAGCAAGCGACAGAAGACATGTTACTAGTGTTTATAGAGGATCTCTTTGTCGTAAGGCTGTCTGAGAAAGAATCATTCGTGCTTTCTCATTGAGGAGCAGAAGATTGTAGCAATGGCTCTCAAGGCACAAGAGGCTAGCAAGCAACACTAAGACTTCTGTTAATTTAAAATAAAATATTTTTAATATAAAAAAGAAGACCCCCCCCCCCCCCCCCCCCCCAAAAAAAAAAAAATGCCTTCACGTATTGTGCGTAGACTACCGAAACTTAAAGCATATCGGTCTTTTCTCCGCCAGCCATCAACGAGTCAACATGGGCAAGCTTCAGCCAGTCAAACTTGCTCAAGTCCTGATGGTTCTTGGACATACTAATTCCCAGGGACAGTGCACACAAGTGAAAGTCGAGTTCTTGGATGATTCCAATGGATCAGTTATTCACATTGTGAAAGGTCCAGTTGGTGAGAGCGACATTCTGACACTTGTAAAGTCTGAAAGACAAGAAAGATAGAAGATCAACATAAAGCTACCGTCATGAAGTCTGGAAATGAAGTCAGTCAGGCACTATAGTTGATGATGCATCCAATTCCATTTGTGTATTGTGTTTTACTGAACACATTAAACATGATTTATCATCTCACACACACACACACACGCACGCACTCACGCACGCACGCACGCACGCGCACACGCACACACACACACACACAATAATAATAATAATAATAATAATAATAATAATAATATCAGTTACCGTTGTGAAGTCATAAACAAAAAGATTGCTTCTCAAACTTTTGGCTAACATCAAAGTGTAGTATCTGCACTTGATCTTTCGAGGACCACCATCAGAGGCGGCCATCCGAATAGCACACAAGGCAGTGGGGACCTGATAGGTCGACTCTGGCCCCTGCGGATAGGAGCCCTTATTTTTTACAACAACAACAACAACAACAACAACAACAACAACAACAACGTCTTTTCTTCCTTCTTGTCGTGGTTTCTGAAACTCCGAGTCATACTACAACATGATCTCTGATGTTCAGTCAGACAGCTATGTTTGTCAATGGCTTGGGTGTGACTTTGTTCTTGCTTGTGCTTCTCTACCACTGTGTGTCCGTGAAGAATGTGAAAAAAAGAGCGACTGCCACAATATCTTTACGTGGTTCATTATTTTCATTGGCCTCATAAAGACTCCAGCTCACAGAATCCCAGCATCATTTTAAAGATGCACGTAAAAATAAAATATTTTAATAAACATCTCCCAAGTAGAAAAACAAATAGAAAAAAATATCTTCGCGTCCTTGACTTGGGAATGTAAATTACAAGTAGCTCAGGAATTGGAATGGGTTAGACCAGTGTTTCTCAACCTTTTTTGTACTATGCCCCACCTAAGTCTTTCTAAAATTCTTATGCTTCTCCCCCCCCCCCCCCCCCCCCCCCAACTAACATATACATTATTTTTAATATTCAAAAATTGACATGTTCACTAAAGAAACTTGAATGATAGGTTTTAGGAAGAAATCAATAGGAAATTATTGAGCAAACACAGCAAGTAAATTTTCAAAACATATAATGGAGAACTGAAATTCAAGTATAAAATAATTTTAATGACAGATTTTTCTATATTATTTTAATTATTAGTAATTATTTATTATTTAAATTTAGCGAGATACTTGCGCTTGATGCTTGCTGCAAAGAGATTTTATGTCAGGTTCCAATTTAATTAACTTCAGTCTCAAGTCTGCCCGTTTTGTTATATCCAGCCGATGTCTTCCATTTTCGAATTGTCCCCCATAACAATGGAATTGCCCCCTTGTGGGGCTTGGGCCCCACGTTGGGAAACACTGGGTTAGACTGATGGCGAAGGACACTAGCAATCCCACGTGTTTGTTCGGATGTTATTTAGGGTGTCTAGCTGGTCATGCGTCGATGTATAATTGTTCCTGCAGCGAGGCTCTATCGTCATTTGGAGGTGAGAGGTTCGAATCCCGATCGGCAACTATTGTGTTCAGTTTTTATGTTGTCTAGTGTGTCTTCTAGTCTCTAGCTTTTTTTGTAATACTTCTATAAACGTCAAACAATACACGTTAGTTTATTTATAACTGTCTTTGTGACCTCAATGGGTTTTCTAGTTAATAGAGCTAGACTTTATTTTACAATAGCGGGAGTAGTCAAATATGGGATGGCACCAGTACGCAAATGAGGCCCATCCCCAGGAAGGACGCACAACGAAAGTCCGTAGATCGTGGTTTATTTAATTTACTGGCTTTTTTGTAGTTGTAGCTTCCAAAATCCAGTCAGGTCTTAGTCAGAAATGACTGAGCTACCGTATGACAGTGTGCAGCTTTTTGCTAGCGCTGAATGTTTATTGACGCTCACCTCACCCATCACGCTCGGGATCTGTGAGTGGGCTGGGGGAGATGGGAGATTATGTGGGTGGGTTCGGAATTTGTGTGTGGGTAGGTGCGGGATATGTGAGTTGACGGGGAGATGTGTGTGTGTGGGGGGGGGGATGTGTGGCTGAGGAATGTGTGTTTGGCTGGGTGGTTGGAGGTGTGTGGGTGGAGGAGGATATGTGGGTGAGTGATTGTTGGTGGGTAATGGGGCGGGCAGAGGATATGTGAGTGGGTTGGGAGATGTGTGTAGGTGGGTGGATGTGTGTGGTGGGGGGGGTGTGGGAGTTGGGGAATGTATGTGTGCTTGGGGTGTGGGTGGATGGGATGTGTTGTGGGTGAGAGGTGTGTGTGGGTGGGAGATGTGTAGGCGTAGGGATGTGGTGAATGGGTGGGGGCATGTATGTGTGTGTGAGTTATGTGTGTGGTTGGGTGGAGGAGTTGGAGTGAATCGGGGATGTGTGGGTGTGTGGTGGATGTGTCACATAACATAGTAATATGCATCGTTTATGTTTACAAAATTTATGTGACAATGTTTTTTTCCTATGCAATGTTTATGAAAGAAAGATGAGTGATTGGAAGGGCCGAATGTAAGACGGGCCTGCGTGCCCAATTTGTTACCCTTTGAAAATAAAGTCTGTTCGTTCGTTCGTTCGTTCGTTCGTTTCGTCCTATTGTGCCCAACAGCTTCTGGAGGAGGGGCGCAACTTGTGAGAGTACAAGCTTTATCCTGGTGCGAGGAAATGCACCCTAAAGACTAAATGTCATGGCAGGGCAGACCAAGCTCTAAGCTTTGGTCGGCAACTGGTCTGGGATCGAAGCTCCTATAGGCGGACAGTTAGAGCATGGCTTTGCTGATCCAGCACCTTCTGCAGCTTGTCTTGTTCCAGACGTATTGACGCTTATCCAGACGCTTTCTCTCGGGTAAACTAAGCAGGCCGAGAGAGGGATCATGCTCCGTGAACAACGCGTGGTCTCTACATTTCAGCCCAGGCTATATGTAATGTAGAGGTTATAATGCAGTGGTTCTCAACCTTTTTGGCCCATGCACCCTTTCACCTATGTTCAGTATGCCACCCCGGCCCCCCCCCCTTCTTTTCCACAATGTCATTCCCCACCGGTTGAGAACCACTGGTACAATGCCTTTGTCTTAAGCACATTGTATCAAGGCGGTAAGGTGCCAGTATTGTTGTTCATTTATGTGGTCTCGTGTGGACACGTTATTGTCACGACCCTGTTTGATGAGGGTAGACGGAGTGTGACGGAGAAGGTTGGAGGATTTCTTGTTGGTAGCATGAAAGCACTGGCTCACGGTGAATTTATGAACGTGGAGGAAAGAGACATGGTCAGTGCAAACAGGTGTAGGCCATATCTACCATCTGTGTACACTTGTAAATTCTGACGTGTGAACATATTATTTCTAGAAAAATGGGAATCCGTTATAAATTACCAGTTGGTCCTTACAGGGGTCACAAAGTTGACAAACTTGAGGCTGGAAAGAAACGAAGACCGAGCCGCAGAAAGGCGACTGCAACAAAGCATGCACAGTTTGTCAGAGATCTTGTTAATCAGATTGCTGTGTACAAGAAAAATTATGTGAGAAGTTTAAAAGAATTTTTAAAAATTAACCATTAAAAAAAAAATTATACATTAGAAGTTAAATTTTTTTAAATTAAAAATTAAAACATAAAAAAATTAAACTTTAAAAAAATAATTAATAAAAGTTACAAATTTTTTTTTAAATTTTAATTTTTAAATTAAAAATGTATTTCAAACGCTAAGGTTTATCATCAGAACAGGGTTAAATATTATTTTTTTAACCCTTTAATAACTAACAAAAGGGAAATAACTCCGCAAAATTAATGACTTGATATTTTGTAAAGTCATTATACACGAATTGGTTTGACATATAAATGTCCTAGATGACTAATAAATTAGAAAAATGGACACAGTTTAACATAAAGCAACATTAAAAACAATAAAACAAAAAGAAAGGTTTAAAAAAACATTTTAACTGGGAAAAAATGTGAAGAAAATTTTTTTACTCACGAAATGATGTTGAAAGTGTCCCGCACTATGTATCCTAGTGCCCTGATAGCAGCAAATATCCTGCACTATATATCCACGTGCTTTGATACAAGTGATTCATGGTATTTTGTGAAGCATTCCCCCTTGCACAGCCATATCTGACAGAGAACTGCATCCAAAAACAACCTCACTGGCTCTGCTCTTCTTACCAGACTTGGTGTTCATCTTGGCACACCAGTAGCAAGTTTTCCTTTTGCCATCCATACGAATTAGTCTGTGGTCCAAAAGATTGCTGGTACCCAGACCTACAGTTGTGGGGCAAGAAGAAGCTTTCCGTTTCCTCGAAATGTTACCCTTCAAGAGTAGAAACCAGGCTACGCCTAAAAGCGAGATGGCCAACATCACCAACCCTTGTGTGTGGGCGATGGGAGTTTGAACAAATTATCCAGCTGTTGACAATAGAGGTTTGCAGGAGAAAGGCAAACATATATCTCCACCACTTCACAGATTTCCTACCAACAGGGTAATATGAGGACAGCTGGTCAAACCTGTCCACTCCACCCATTGATCTGTTGTAGGCGGCCACTGTTGTGGGTATCTGAACATTTTATCTGCCACCGGGTGCCTTACGTGATGTCATCTTCTTCTTCTTCAGCGTTCCGAGCCATTGAACTTTAGTCTACCATTGTAGGCAATCATGGCTTCATCAATGCTGATATCTCTGCCAGCAGAAAAACATGAGGATATGTTTTTCCTCACCATATCAAGGAACGGTCTTACCTTGTACAGTGGATCGTAATCTTTGTGGCCTATGGGCTTCTGCTTACTGGTGTCATTGAGATGAAAATATTGGGAGATTTTTGCATATCTAGTTTTTTCCCATGCACTGTGATACTCCGGGATGATAGAGATCTTCATCTGTGCTCCAATACATGGCAGTTTCAGGCAATTGAACATAGCCCATGAGTATAGCAAGACGAATATAAATTTTTATTTCCTGAGTGCTCACAGGTGACCAGTAAACATCCACTTTACCTGCCTTTTCTTGTCGTTGAGTGGCATACAAATTAGTTTGTTCCTCATTTACAATGAGACTGAAGTAGTCAAACGGTTCTGAACTCTCTCGAAGATCATGCAAAAAAACCTTCAACGACTACAGGGGTTGTCTCAGGACTCCAAACATACATTCTTTGTCTACAGTTTCACTGACACTACAGAAATCTGGGTCCTCTTCGTCAAAATTCCAGCCTGCCTCTGTAATCAATGTCACTTTCTGCATCACTATCTCTAAACAAATCAAACGGTTCAGTGATATCCACAATAACACTGTCATAATCGACAGACATACCTGCACAATCTTCAAGAAAATCGTGGCTGGATTCCATTTTTTTGCGAATAGATGATACAATATTGAGAAGTCACGAAAAATTAATATTATTTCTGAACCGTTGAATGGATTTCAAAACAGGAAGAACAAGGGAAACAACTCTTCCTGTTTCCTAGGCCGTGATACAATCGTAGATTCATTCATTCGCATAATTATTATTCAGGAGCGCTTGGGACAAGACATGTGTAAAAACGTGGATTTTGGGGGTAATAGTTCCGTTCCAAAATGGCTGATAGGTCGGAGAAACGTTAAGATATTTGTGTGATTTAATTCCAGAGAAGGTTTGATTACGAATATTTATCATTTTGAACTTGTATAAAGTGGTTTCGTCAACAATCTACTGAACTGAATGTTTAGTTCGAAAATGAGATGTCGATCTCATGTAAAATGATTCTCTATTTGCAAGGCAAACATTCCGTTGTTAAGATCAAGGAGAGACTCATGAATGAATTCAAAAGTAGCATCTGTCCACAATATTTATGAATTCGGAATTGATGAGTTTTGATTCGGCAATATAGAAACAATAGAAACGTGGAGGCAATTATTTCAATCATGTGCTTCTTCATTGTATACTTTGGATTTTTCATACCACAATTCTAGTAAATACGTCATTACTTCTAACTTATAATTAACTTTTATTCTATAACTAGCTGACCCGGCCCGGCTTCGCCCAGTCCCTGATGGGGAGCATCTCATTTAATTCATATAAGTAGTCATATAAGTTCTCGTTCCCGTTACCGACTATCTGTCTGTCTGTCTGTCTGTCTGTCTGTCTGTCTGTCTGTCTGTCTGTCTGTCTGTCTGTCTGACCCGGCATCGCCCAGCTCCTGGTGTGGAGCATCTCATTTAATTCATATAAGTAGTCATATAAGTTCCCGTTGCCGACTGTCTGTCTGTCTGTCTGTCTGTCTGTCTGTCTGTCTGTCTGTCTGTCTGTCTGTCTGTCTGTCTGTCTGTCTGACCCGGCATCGCCCAGCTCCTGGTGTGGAGCATCTCATTTAATTCATATAAGTAGTCATATAAGTTCCCGTTGCCGACTGTCTGTCTGTCTGTCTGTCTGTCTGTCTGTCTGTCTGTCTGTCTGTCTGTCTGTCCCTCTCTCTGTGTCCCTCCCTCTCTGTCTGTCTGTCTGTCTGTCTGTCTGTCTGTCTGTCTGTCTGTCTGTCTGTCTGTCTGTCTGTCTGTTTGCCTGTCTGTCTAATCATTTATTGGTTGCAGTTAGAACAACCTTAGATAAACGAAGACCAACTTACAAAAAGCATTAGAAAGAGCACTTGAAAGATCTTTACATCTTTCCCAACAATTAACTTGGGTAAATGGAGCGGCGGCAGCAGCAGCAGAAGAAGAAGAAAAAGGAGGAGTAGGAGCTGGGAGGAGGAAGAGGGAGGTGGAGGAGGGAGGAAGAGGGAGGAGGAGGAGGAAGGAAGAGATAGGCGGAGAGAAGAGGAGGAGGGAGGAGGAGGGGGAGAAGGGAGGAGAAGGAGGGGAGGAGGGAGGAAGAGGGAGGAGGAGGAGGGAGGATGAGGGGGGAAGGATGGAGGAGGGAGGAGGAGGAAGAATAGAGGAGGAGAAGGGAGGAGTAGGGAGGAGGAGGAGGGAGGAGGAGTGATTAGGAGGAGGAGTAGGGAATAAGAGAGCAAGGAGGAGGGGGAGGAGGAGGAGTAGGGAGGAGGAGGGAGGAGGAAGGAGAAGGATGAGGGAGGAGAAGAACGCAGGAGGAGGAGGAGGGAGGAGGAGAGGGAGGAGGAGGGAGATGGAGGAGGAGGAGGGAGGAGGAGGAGAGAGGAGGAGGGAGGAGGCGGAGGGAGGAGGAGGGAGGAGGTAGAGCGAGGAGGAGGTAGGAGGGAGGAGGGGGAGGAGGAGGAGGGAGGATGAGGAGGGAGGAGGAGGAAGAGGGAGGAGGAGGGATGTGGAGGGAGGAGGAGGATGGAGGAGGAGGTAGAGGGAGAAGGAGGAGGGAGGAGGAGAGAGGATGAGGAGGGAGGAGGAGAAGGGAGGAGGAGGGATGAGGAGGGAGGAGGAGGAGAGGAAGGAGGAGGGAGAAGAGAGGGAGGAGGAGGGAGGAGTAAGGGGAGGAGGTAGGAGGAGGAGTGAGAAAAAGGGAGGAGAAGGAGGAGGAGGGAGGAGGAGGGATGAGGGGGAGGACGTAGGAGGAGGAGGGGGAAGAAGGAGGAGAGAGGAGGAGAAGGGAGGAGGAAGGAAGAGGAGTGATTAGGAGGAGGGAGGAGGGCGAGGAGGTAGGAGGAGGAAGAGGGAGGAGAAGGAAGAGGAAGGAGGAGGAAGAGGGAGGAGGAGGAGAAAGAGGGAGGAGGAGGATGGAGAGGGGGAGGGGAAGAGGAAGAGTGTAGGAGAAGGAGGAGGGGAGAGGAGGAGGATTATAACGCATATGCCTGTAGATAACTGCAGCGAAAAGGTGGGTCTGTCTATCTATCTGACCCGGCGTGGCTTCGCCCAGCTCCTGGCGGGTAGCGTCTCATTAAATTCATACAACAAAAAAAAGTAACTTAAAAGAATGTCCTTCCACACACCATCCATTATTTCTAATGAAAACTGTTTCTAATCACCTGTATGACTGTAGATAACTTCTTAAGCATAAAAAGATGGGTTACAATGTTATGCATTATGCATTATTTTTATGAAAACTTTGAAAATGCCCTAAAGATTATATCACGATTTATTATAACTCATATGCCGGTAAATAACTATAGACAAAGAGTTTATAAATCTTTGAAAACGATGCAACAATATGACTATAAGTTATACAGAAAAGTTATTAAAAGTTATGCCCCTTGAAATAAATTTTCTAGAGTTAAGTCCCCTCGCTGTATATAAATTACAATGAAAAATGAAAAATTAAATAATATTAAGTAAGCAGCCTATTTCACACTAAAAAAAATATCACAGTTGGCTGCGCTGGAATGAAAGGAAGACGTGTAGAAAATTTCATCTCAATCGGATGGGCCGTTCGCGAACGCATAAAGACACACACACATACATCATTTTTTATATATAAGATAATCTCTAACTCAGTGACTAAAGCTTTTGTGCATCGTCGGCGACGTCAGTATTTATTATGTGGACTTTTGTGATAATCAAATCAAGATCTCCGAACAACACCAACAAGTGTAAACAACTAATCTTCTACAAAAGATCAGAATAAGATGAAATTCGTATAAACTACAAGCCAATGTCAAATAATACTTCAAACAGATGCACAAAAGGATTATGTAACAACAAGATAATTGGGCAGCTCTGCAGCTGGACAGAGAAGGGCGCTCACTTGCGCTGACCATCGGAGTGGGCTGTCAAAGGCTGAGGTAACAGAACTCCATGTGGATGTGGAAGTCAAGGGGAAACCACCACATTATCTTCCCAAGACTTCATGACTAAACGCACTTCAATGCCAGTAAACGACGTCAATGACTGTTTTGGGACATCCTCGTCCCGTCGGGAAAGTCAAGGGCCACGAGTGCCAACAAATCGTCATCCAAAGACTGAAGGCAGCATCTGAATTAAAACAAATAAGTTTAAAATAGGTACATGGAATGTTAGAACGTTAAATGAGCTTGGAAAGTTACACAATGTTATAAGTGAAATGGAAAGTATGAAACTGAATATTCTGGGCGTAAGTGAGATTGAGATGGAAGGGGTCATGCAAAATTATAAACGAAAAACACACAATAATTTATTCTGGAGGGGATACTCACGAAAAAGGAGTAGGGCTAATATTTGTTAAATAAGCAGCCAAATCAATTAATGGTCAGTGGTGTATTTCAGACAGAATTATTATGGTCACATTGAAAGGCAAGCCAATAGATATAAATATTGTACAAGTATACGCACCAACAACAAGCAGTAGTGATGAAGAAATACAACATTTTTTACGATGAAGTAGATATGGCAATGTCTCAAATTAAATCACAAGATATAAAAATAATACTTGGTGATTTTAATGCAAAAGTAGGAAAAGGAAAACCGGCGGATGTAGTTTGGAATTATGGTTTAGGTAAAAAAAAAATGAACGAGGAGAACAACTAATAGAATGGGAAAATATCAATGATATGATAATTGGAAACACCTGGTTTAAACACCATAAAAGACGACTTTACACATGGAAAAGCCCTGATAAGAAAATACTCAACCAAATTGACTACATACTTATTAATAAAAGGTTTCGAAATGCGTTAATTAATGTAAAGACAATGCCGAGTCCTGACTGTAATAGTGATCTTGTATCAACTATGTGGTATAATAAAAGTAAGACTGAATAGAAGAAAACGATTGGTTAGGAACATGAGACTTAATAAAGAGGTTTTGAAGGTAGATAAAGAAATTCAAGAACAATACAGAGTGATTGTGAAAAATAGGTATAATGCAATAGGTAAAATACAGAATATCAACGAACAATGGGAAATGTTAAGAGATTCCATTCATCAAACGAGCAAAGAAATATTACCGGAGAGAAACCAAAAGGCTAAGAAAATATGGATGACTGAAGAAATATTAAAGTTGATGGCCAAAAGAAAACAGAGTAAATATGATAAGCATGCATATAATGAGATAAATAAAGAAATAAGAAGTAATTGTGTGAAGGCAAAAGAAAGTTGGTTCAATGAACAGTGCAAGAAAATTGAATTAAATTATATTAGAGACACCAAAAATATCCACAAAAAATCAGTGAGATTACAGGAAGTAAAATAAGAATAAATAGAGGTTGTTTAAAATCAAAAAACAGGAAATATATTATTGGAGGAAGATTCTATAATGAAGAGGTGGAATGAGTATATACGAGACTTATATGATGGAGAAAGGGCAGAATTAACAGAAGAAAGTAACTTCGAAGGTATACCTATTCTAAAAGAAGAAGTTGATGACGCTATCAAGCATTTGAAAAAAGGAAAATCAGCTAGGCCAGATAGAATCACAATAGAAGAATTAGAAGTAATGGGAGAATTTGGAGTAGATATATTAACCAAAATGTTGAATGATATTTATAGCAGTGGCTACCAAGCGATATGTTGAAATATGTATTTATAGCTATACCAAAAAGACCAGGAGCAATTGAATGCGAAGATTTTCGTACAATTAACCTCATAAATCTTGTCGCTAAGCTTCTACTCAGAATTATAATGAGAAGAACAAGGAAGAAAATAAAAATGGAAATTGGTGAAGAACAGTATGGATTTGAGGAAAGAAAAGGTACAAACAATGCTATATACACATTACGAACACTATTAGAAAAATCAGTAGAGACAAAGAAAGACATATATTTGTGCTTCATAGATTATACTAAGGCATTTGATAAAGTAAAACATGATGAACTGATTAAAATGTTGGAAAATATTAACATTGATGGGAAAGATCTCAGAATAATGAAAAATATTTACTGGAACCAAAATAGCAGCAATTAAAATGGGAAATAAAGAAGGAAATTATGAACACATAAAGTTGGGAGTAAGACAGAGATGTGTTTTGTCACCGGATCTCTTCTCCCTCTATAGCAAAGTAACAATGAGAGAGATCAAAGAAAAGACAGGAATAATATTTGGAGTTTATAATATAAACTAGCTGACCCGGCCCGGCTTCGCCCAGATCCTGGTGGGGAGCATCTCATTTAATTCATATAAGTAGTCATATAAGCTCCCGTTCCCGTTCCCGACTGTCTGTCTGTCTGTCTGTCTGTCTGTCTGTCTGTCTGTCTGTCTGTCTGTCTGTCTGTCTGACCCGGCCCGGCTTCTCCCAGACCCTGATGGGGAGCATCTCATTTAATTCATATAAGTAGTCATATAAGTTCCCGTTCCCGACTATCTGTCTGTCTGTCTGTCTGTCTGTCTGTCTGTCTGTCTGTCTGTCTGTCTGTCTGACCCGGCCCGGCTTCGCCCAGTCCCTGATGGGGAGCATCTCATTTAATTCATATAAGTAGTCATATAAGTTCCCGTTTCCGACTATCTGTCTGTCTCATTTAATTCATATTCGGCCCCTGCTCCTGTTCCCGTTCCCATATAAGGAGGAGGGAGGAGGAGGAGGAGGGAGGATGAGGAAGGAGGAGGAGGGAGGAGGAGGAGGGCGGAGGAAGAGGAGGGAGGAGGAGGAGGAGGAGGGGGAGGAGGAGGGGAGAGGAGGAGGAGGGATGAGGAGGAGGGAGAAGGGAGTAGGAGGATGGAGGGAGAGGGAGGGAGGAGGGGAGGATGAGGGAGGAAGAGGGAGGAGGAGAGAGGAGGAGGAGGGAGGAGGAGGAAGAGGGAGGAAAAGGAGGAGGGAGGAAGAGGGAGGATGGAGGTGAAGGGAGGAGGAGGGAGGACGAGGGAGGAGGAGGAGGGATTAGGAGGAGGAGGGAGGAGGAGGGAAGAGGATGAAGGAGGATGTAGAGGGAGGAGGAGGAGGGAGAGGGAGGAGGAGAAGGGAGGAGGGAAATGGAGGAGGAAGAGGAGGAGGAAGAGGAGGGGGAGGAAGAGGAGGAGGAGGAGGGTGGAGAGAGGAGGTAGAGGGAGGAGTAGGATGGAGGAGGGAGGGCGGAGGAAGAGTAGGGAGGATGAGGAGGGAGGAGGAGGGAGGAGGAGTGAGGAGGAGGAGGGGAGAGGAGGAGGAGGGAAGAGAGGAAGAGGGAGGAGGAGGAAGAGGGAGAAGGAGGGGGAAGGAGGAGGAGGAGGAAGGATGGAAGTGAAGGGAGGAGGAGGGAGGAGGAGGGAGGGGGAGGATGTAGAGGGAGGAGGAGGAGGTAGAGGGAGGAGGAGAGAGGAGGAGGAGGGAGGGAGAGGGAGGGAGGAGGGTAGGAGGAGGGGAGGAAGAGGGAGGAGGAGAGAGGAGGAGGAGGGAGGAGGAGGGAGGGGGAGGAAGAGGGAGGAGGAGGAAGAGGGAGGAGGAGGAGGGAGGAGGAGGAGGAAGGAAGAGGGAGGATGGAGGTGAAGGGAGGAGGAGGGAGGAGGAGGAGGGAGGAGGAGGAGGAGGATGAGGGAGGAGGATGAAGGAGGAGGATGAAGGAGGAGGAGGGAGAGGGAGGAGGTGGAGGGAAATGGAGGATGAAGAGGAGGAAGAGGGAGGAGGAGGGTGGTGAGAGGAGGTAGAGGGAGGAGGTAGAGGGAGGAGGGAGGAGGTAGGAGGAGGAGGAGGGAGGATGATGGAGGAGGAGGGAGAAGGAGGAGGAGGAAGCGGGGGGAGGAGGGAGGAGAAGGAGGGAGGAGGAGGGAGGAGGAAGAGGGAGAAGGAGAAGGGAGAGGGAGGAGGGGAGAGAGGAAGACGAAGAGGGAGGAGGAGGAGGGGAGAGGAGGAGGAGGAGGAGGATTACAACGCATATGCCTGTAGATAACTGCAGCGAAAAGGTGGGTCTGTCTATCTATATGACCCGGCGTGGCTCCTGGCGGGGAGCGTCTCATTAAATTCATACAACAACAAAAAGTAACTTAAAAGAATGTCCTTCCACACACCATCCATTATTTTTAATGAAAACTGTTTTTAATCACCTACATGACCGTACTGTAGATAACTTCGTTAAACATAAAAAGATGAGTTACAATGTTATGCATTATGCATTATTTTTATGAAAAATTTGAAAATGCCTTAAAGATTATATCATGATTTGTTATATCTCATATCCCGGTAAATAGCTATAGACAAAGAGTTTATAAATCTTTGGAAACGATGCAACAATATGACTATAAGTTATTTAGCAACGTTATTAAAGGTTATGCCCCTTGAAATAACTTTTCTAGAGTTAAGTCCCCTCGCTATAATGAAATTACAATGAAAAATGAAATATTAAATAATATTAATTAAGCAGCCGATTTTACACTAAAAAAAAATATGACAGTTAGCAGCGCGGGAATGAGAGGAAGACGTGTAGAAAATTTCATCTCAATCGGATGGACCGTTCGCGAACGCATAAAGGACAGACAGACAGACGGAGATTGCCTTTTATATATAAGATAATGTACGCTTTGCAGATGACAGGGTATTGATAGCGGATAATGCAACAGATCTACAATAATTGTTGGACATTGTAGTAACAGAGAGTGCAAAGAAATGACTCCTTGAATATCAAGAAAACTGTCATTTACTGCCAATATAGTACCTTGCGGTGTATGGCAGAGGGGTCTTTGAGCTTGAGGATTTAAGGCCGCCTGGTTAGTGCAGTCGCCGCGAACTGTGCAGGTTAAGAGTTTCTTTTTGCCCCCGACAGAGGAAAATCCCACACCTTACCGAAGGATCGAACCCGTGTCTCCCGAAGGAGAGTCCGGCGTTCTAGCCACTCGGCCAGCGCTACCCGATGTTTGACTTCAACAGTATCGTTTATTGCTGGAACAAAAACTGCGACCTGAGCTGTGTCAGAAATGTCAGTGGATCTGCCTTTGCAAATGAATAAAAATTTACAATTTACAAAATCCGCAAATTAAGCAAACTGGTTTACCACTATGGCTAGGCATAAACATAAATTTATTCGCCCAATCGTCGTTGAATTCACGACAAGCAACATCTTCACATTTTCGCTTTTTACTATTCTTTTATTTTAGATTTTTCACACACATTTTTATCGGCTTTAACAGTACAGTTTTATTTGAAGAAAAAAAAATATCTAATTTCAACACAACACTACCGACTCTGCTAAACAGTTGTAACAGACGACAACATGGTGCCTTGCACACTCTGATTGGTCGACAAGGCTGGGATATGGGAACTTCATAACGTTTCGTTGTGAAGTGAACAGGCGCATTCGATAATATCTAAGCATAACAACCATGAGCAGAGTAAATTATTGCACGCTGACAGGGCGCTCTGAGTGCATTTTTGAAATTATTACAATATATTATATTAAATAACGAGGCCCCGCGTGTCACTTTCTGACGGCTGGCGGGCCACAAATGGCCCGCGGGCCGTGGTTTGGGAACCTCTGTTCTAGACCTCGGCTGTGTGACGAAGGCGTTATGGACGCAATTCGCAATACTGCATACCGCGTTCGAAACACAGGTACGGGCGATTTGGGAGCAGATCGCCTTGCATTGATTTTCATACAGTGACATGAGTGCCAGCGGTTCAGAAAGCAATGGCAAACTACAGAACATAAATTTGCCAAGAAATCAAAACAGCCACAACATTCTGGGGTTGATCTCTGTCCTAAAAGGGATATGCAACTAAATTAACTAACTCCTAGACCTATAGGGTGTATTTTTAATGACTGTGCAGTGTTTGAAAATATTGCCGGTCCAAGTTTTGTATTCACCCTCTTTAAAGTTCATGCAACATAATAGGTTAATACAAAACTTGGACCGGCAATATTTTCAAACAATTCATAATCATTAAACATACACCCTGTAATTTGTTGGGGCATTGTAAAACACGTTCACTGTCGCTACGCCATAGCCTTGGCTCATGGCCTAAACACTCACAACCTAATATTGTCAACTTACACTACGTTTATGAAACTCCCCTACAGGCACTGGTTTAAGGAATTGGGTTATCGAAAACTTCAGATCCCGGGTCACCTGAAGCCGGCAGTTAAACAACAGCTGAAAGAAATTCCATTGCGAACATAATCGATCACAACACAAGACTGATCACCTTAACGCCACGAGGGAGAGCAAGGATAAGTGAGTACGGGCGGAGAGACTTACGGAGAAAACCAGTTGTCCTTGGTAATCACTGTGTAGCAATACAAGTTGGCGGTTGCACAATAGTTGTTTGTTTGGCTTGTGTGTTGTTCTTTTACTGTAGGTGTTTCTTCTTTTAGGTTGTTCTTGTTGATCCATAGTTTTTTTTTTTTGCTTGTGTTGTTGTTGTTGTTGTTGTTTGTTGTTGTTGTTGTTGTTGTTGTTGTTATTGTTGTTTCACTGTAGGTGTTTTTGTTTTAATGATTTTTTTATTGATCCATAGTTGTTTCTTTTGTTTGAGTTGTTCTTGTTGATCTATTGTTGTTTCTTTAGCTTCTTTTATTGTTGCAATAAAGTTGTTTTTGTGATTGTATTGTTGATGTTGTTTATCTATAGTTTTTTTTGCTTGCGATGTTGTTGTTGATGTTGTTGTTGTTGTTGTTGTTGTTGTTGTTGTTGTTTCTTTTGCTTTTGTTGTTTGGCAGACAGACAGACAGACAGACAGACAGACAGACAGACAGACCCACTGACCGTCCGTCCGTCCGTCCGTCCGACCGACCGACCGACCGACCGACCGACCGACCGACCGACCGACCGAAAGAAAGAAAGACAGAAAGACTGAAAGAAAGAAGTTAGGTGGCCGTCTAATGTTGTCCATGTTGCATTCATAGCTGCTTGTTGTGTTTTCCCTATCTTCTGCTTTCCCAGTGTATCTATCCCTCAGGCTAGTTGGAACACTAATTGCTCACTGAAGTAATTGTTGCAGATATTATGAAGGCCGTTGATGTAAAGCTCTGGAGATGGCCGTGAATTGAAGAGATGCTAGCATTTTAAATGATAATCATACGTTTTACGGGCATCGGTAGTGCTTGAATAGAAGCAAAGATGGCGGGTATTCAGTTCGATACTCGTTGGCTGTGATTGGATGCCGTGTTGTTATCCTGGTGAAAAGATAAGGAATGTTCTCGAACGTGATTTAAACTGTGGCTGTTTATTTTGATACGTGTTGTTGTTGATGGCCTCTGGAGTAAATTAGGCAGGCCGACAAAGGGATAATGTTGCGTGGACAACACATGGCCTCTTAATTCAGCCTAGGCTTTGTTCTATGGAGACTTAATACTCCATTTTATAAAGTATCGTCTATCAAGACGGTCATCATTGTACATCTCAAACAACCATTTATAAATCTTCCAAACCAGAACATCTTCACGCCTGCTAACATAATAATGTGGATTTGTGAAGCCAGTGAAAAAGATTATAACGTCATAGATACAACTAAACCCGCGACATTACACCAATCCCCGACAACAGACGAAATTGCGTGCTGTATTTAAAATCTCGTGCTATATTAAAAATCCCGTGCTAGAGAAGAAATCCCGCGAGTTCACGCCATCCAATAAGAAATGAGACTGGAGATCTCGCAATTTCCCTGTGACCTCAAAATTGGGGAATGCAGGCATTAACAGCTTTACCATCTTCTGGTGAGATTTGTGACATCTGTTGTTTGGTTTGTGGTTGGCATTGAAGTGGGGTCGACATAATTACGATGGAATCACGTGTCGGTCGGGGATTTAGGTTAATAAAGTAATGACAAAGAAAGATCCGCGACAGATCAAGAAGGATTTATCCAACGTTAGGTTCTTAAGTAACAGAGAAACAGAAGTAGTGGTAATTAGAAAGAAAAAAAACAATGTCTTCCCAAGTAGGACATCAAAAACGATTGAACCAATCTGAAACACGTCAATGTTTTGGCTACTATACTAACAGCAGATGGAAGATGTATTCCCATTCCCATCATGTGCCATGCCGGTAGGCGTGGGCGGTCATGTTCTGCCATCTCACTCGATCACCAGAGTCGTGGATCAGCTCTGTGTTCCTGTCTCGACCATGCCACCAGGCCAAGCCATCCAGGTATTTGCTTCTAGGTCTTCCCCTTGGTCTCCTCCCTTCGATCTTGCCAGTTGTCACCAAGTTATCCAATTCATTTCTTCTTATAACATGTCCACAAAATTTTGACTGTCTACGTCTAATGACTCTAATCAGTTTACGATCTTCATTTGTTTCTTGAAGGACTTGTTCGTTGGTTTTTCTATCTGTCCATGGTATTCTTTGCATTTTCCTCAGAAACCACATTTCCATAGCCATTAGCTGTTTTTCAGCTTGACTGCTTATTGTCCACGCTTCACATCCATGCAAAAGTATAGGTTCTATGTAGCATCTCAACACTCTTTTTCTCGTTTCAATTGATAACTTTTTTGTTGGTCAGTATGTTTTTCATCTTATCGATAAGACTGCAGTACATGATGTTCTTGGCATCTGTAAAGAAGGTAGTTTGCCATTGCTTTCCCTCCTAGCAGAGACCATACTGGTCGATGACCGTAGCCATTGACTCCCAAAAAGGAGATCCTCTGCCTACCGTCGTGAAGCTGGAGACCATAACCTACAACTATCTGTCGGCTGCTCTTCAACTTCATCCACCACCTGCACCCATGGCTTCACGTAACCCTGATCGGGGGGGGGGGGGGGCTAAACGGGTACTCCACCTTGCCCAATGGTATCACGTAGGCTAGCGGAGGGAAGGAGGCACCTTACCTCTCCTTTGATAGGGGATACCCCTACCCCGTATTAAGGAAGTTAAATGTAGAATAGCCCAAGCAACATCAGCATTTCACAGTGTAAAGAATATTCTCTGCAATTTGTCTGTGTCAATTAAGATGAGGAAAAGAGTTCTTAAGAACTGTCAACAACCTGTTTTCGTGCGAACCCTTCATTCACCCCTCGAAAATCACAAAACACATCGTGTGGGTGAATGGACATTTCAAACTCCATGTTTTATTATTTCGTACACATCTCGCTCTCTGAGCAAACACAATTAACATTCAGACTCAATTGTACTAGACTATCAAAGATTAAGTATAACTATCCTTTCTCTAAAACTCTACACCATAAGGGAAAACACATACGTCTGGTCACACCGACTGTCAGTCTCCGTCTGACTCAATTCATCTCTCGAGTCCAGTTTCTCCTCCCCTTCTCTCGTGCGGTTAGCTGTGCGGTGTGCTGGCACACTTACCACGCTGGTCCAGTTGTCCAGTCCTCGTCCTACAGCTATACTAGAGTTCAGTCTGTTTACGGGTAATCCCCGTGCTTCGTTATTCTGTCTTAAAAAAAAACTACGGGAGTGAATCCCGTCATGTCCTAATTATGTCCTAGTCTGTGGACGCATTCGTGCCCTGTCTAGGTCTGGTCCTAATCTGGGTTTGGAGTACTACCGTCCTCCTACTGTCCCTCTCTCTTTACGTATACTCTTGTATAGAGTCCCTATCTGTCCTGTCTCTGTCCTTTAGCTACTTTCTCTGTCCTTGTCCTACTTAGTATCTAATGTCTACTATTCTAGTTCTAACTCTGTCTCTCCCCCACCTCTGACGCCTCCCCCGTCCTCTGTCGCTTGCGTCACCAACTTTAACTCCTGGGTTGGTGCAATCTTTTGTAACAGTTAAAAATTAGTTTGGTCTAATTTTGTCAAGTGCCTGGTGGGTTATGTCCTCATGTTCTAGTACACTCACTTTACTTCTGACTATCTGATGTCACATTGTCGTATTTATCCACTGGTTTAATAATCATGTACACAACTTGTACTGTTGGGCTAGAGTATATACTCTTCCCATTATACATATGAGAGCTTACGAACCGAAGCCCATTGCCTTCTACGGCCTGCCTTTCTCACAATGCAGATTAACCTACACCCCGTCCAGATTGTACCTTTTTAAGGGCACTATACTGATTTATAAATTCCATGCTCCGCGTATACTGTTCGTCCAACTATGATACTCGTTTTTGTGAGTACTGATGTTCGCCTCTCTAACTTCCGTTGTGGGCTAAGTATCAAAATGTACCCCAAATATAGATAGTCCTGTGATGTCCCCTGTTCATGTGGTTTTTTGTTCCCTTTCCAATTCAATTGCTGTATGCATATTTATTGCTGCTATTATTTCTGTTGTTTGTGTGTTTAGTTAAGTTAATGTAAGTTTAAATCAGGCACATAGGTGTATGTATCTAATTTAATGAATGTAAGTTTTTTCAGGCCTGCATAAATAGGTTGCTGCGTCAGCAAATGATGCACTAGCAAATTGGTGACCGCAACCTGCCGATTCTAGGAAACCTAAAAATGTAACTATCTCTACAATACAATTATAGCAACTACACACACAATCACGAAACACGTGTGTTACACTAAAGACGCAGACAAATTATAAGAACGATAGGGAGCGGGAAAAATGTCGCCCGCTGTTCACTCTCACTTGTATTTAATTCATCCGTTCTGTCCTTGCATTCGTTTCTCTTCACTCGGATTCTTGGCTGGCACCTGGTGTAAAAGTTATGTTGATGTCATCTATCATCATCATGACATAGAGCGATTATTCGTGTAACATGAAAGCAGGTATGAATGAGATAAAAATAAAATAAAATAAAATAATGAACATATATAAAAATAACAATAAAAAATAAAATATAGTGGAAAATAAATAGTACACTACAGTCTTGGCTCAATTTTTCTGTAAGCTTATGAGCCGATTATGAGTGCGAAAAAATGGCACTGTGTTTATATATACATTATCTACAGGTTAAGTGGGTTATTCACCCTTGTTGTAAGTATGATAAGTATAATTTTGTGTGCTGAGCTTTACTGCCTGAAGGGAACTAATCTAAATAATTAACTAAAATTGGGAAAGTGTGTTTGATCCCTTATTGTAATTACATCTAGATGAAAAGAAAAAATTAAAATTTTAGTGATGTTATATTTCCAATTAATTTATATTAGTAGATGGAATGTTCTAACTATACTAAACTAATGTATGGAATGTTAAAGGTAGTTTATAGGTATATTTAGTTGGGAAATGGGAAAGGTGCAGTTAATCTATACAGACTAAAGTTGTTGTGTTTCTTTCATCTACATAAGGCAATTTGGTTCCGTTTCTACGTGTATTCATCTAATTACATCTAAAAAAATAATCTACTCTGTGTAACTGTAATAAAATTTTGTATACTACATGACAATTACATACATTTATAATTATCTCTTATTTAAGTACATAATAATACACACATACATATTTATATTAATAACTAACTAAATTAAACTAGGCGCACTGAAGATGTCACGCTCTTTCCTTTTGAAATATATTTCACCAATGTTATTTACATAGTTCAATGTTCCATATGATGTTGTTGGAATCTCTTATGATGTATCTAATATGCTGGGTTAGCATACCCTGAATCACTGCACATAGTGGTACCCTCAATGTTCTATGTCACATCTGTATGATCGACGTTTGGTACTATTGTCACAGATGGAGTTGTGTCAACTTCTGTTAACATAGTCACTGGTATCGTCGTGTTGACTTCTGGTAACGTTGGTACCGGTAGAGTTGTGTCGACTATTGGCACTATAGTTAATGACGAAGCTGTGTCGACTTCTATTGGTAACATAGTTACTGACGAAGCTGTGTCGACGTCTGTTGGTAGTTCAGGCACAGTAAAGTCTACTGGCCTACTTAAAACGTCAGCTAATAAGTTACTCTTGCCACTGATGTGTCTGACAGTAAATGAGTAGATTTGAAGTACCCGGGACCACCTGTATATGCTGTTGTTTTTGTGGACACCTGTTTCCATGACAGTAAGCGGTGAGTTGTCAGTCTCTATGACAAAGTGTGTCCCTGCCAAGAATCGGTGGAGTTTATGGACACAGTATACAATCGATAGTGCTTCCAATTCTGAAACTCCGTATCTGGCCTCCGTAGGAGTAATTTTACGACTTACATACATTATTGGGTGAAGGATGTGATTGTACTTCTGGCCTAGGACGCCTGCGATCGAGACTGTGCTGGTATCCGTTCTAAGAAAGTAAGTTAATTGCGGGTTAGGCAGGCGGATTATTGGTACATTGCTGAACAAAAATTTAAGTTTTGATAAAGCGTCAATTAGAGTGACATCTTTTACATCGATCTTTACAGTCTTTTTCAATAAATTCGAAAAGACACTGGTAATTTCCGCTAGATTGGGAATGAATTTGTTATAATAATTCACCAATCCAAGCAAACTCCTGACTTGTTTCTTGGTGACTGGTATCGTGAGATTTAGAATTTTTCGTCACAATTTTGCTGTCTGTTTCCACATGCCCTTTTGATATAGTATGGCCTAAGAAGTCTATTTTTCTCCGAAGCCCAATTCAACTTTGGTGGGCTTTACTGTAAGTCCAAATACTCTTATCCTTTCGAAGACTTGTCTAAGATTTTTGCAAGTGTTTTGTCCAGTCAGATTGTATGTACACATATTTTGTTCGTAAGTTTTCGGTATTCTTTGTATGCTGTTCCCTCTTGTTGTTTGTCACTTCTATTGTTTGGTTCTGGTTGTTCTATATAGTTGTGTTGTGTTTGATGCCCGTTTTAGTGTGGTTGCACTGAATGCGTTTTCTGTTTGATTGGACGGTGTAGTGCGTTGTGTTCGTTTTCAGTCTGACTACTGTCTGGTGTGGATGTATTATGTTTGTCTCCTGTCGATGACTGGGTGTGGTTGCATTATGTTGGTCTTTTTGTCTCGTTTTCTTGTTTAGCGACCAATGTTGTTGATTGGTCCTTCTGCTGTCAAGTGGTTAGATTTCTTTTTGAGTTGTAAAATAAGATGCATGATGGAGACATATAATTTATATTTCTAATAAATTTTGCCAGTCAAAATGAGCTAATATTCTGGCTCTGGTATAGTTATATCGTGCTTGATTAGCACAGAACGAATGTATCCGTTGTTCTTCGACTGGTGGTAATGTTTGTTGATGTTTGTCTCTCTTGTCATTTGTTAAGAGACTATCTTTGTGTATCTGAATATCACATGACGGGTTGTCTGTCATGTTTGGGTTTATACATTTTTCACAAGATGCGATGACTGTACTGACGCGTTGCGCCGGTGTACAAGTTTGTTTCGTGCCGTTGTTTCTTGAACCACTTAATATTTTAGGGTGTACCTTTTTCAAGTGCAAGTTATCTTGCTGTTCCTTTGTTTCAGATCTTTTTACCGCATTAGCCTTATAGGTTTCTCTCCAGGCTAATATTTGTTTTGCGGTACAGTTTTTTAACTGTGGCAAGCATCCTATTATCAAATCCGTACAAGGATTCTCTAGAATGGCGCACGTAAATGTGCCGGATAGGAATGGAGTGTCTATACGGGCTTTTGCTAGCGGGTATTTTTCTATTGTACCCGAGAATGTACGGCACTCTACTGAACTGTCCGTATAGTCCTCTGGCTTGACCAATTCCCTCCTCAAGCCAATAAGGGTACTGCCGCTGTCTAGTAAACATTGACAGGGTTTGTTGTTCACCATCCCGTCATAAAATACTAGTTTGCCTCTGGAGGCTGTGACTGCGTTAGCACTCTCTGTAGAGCATGGTACTGTGTGCCCACATTTCAGCACACCGTCTTCGTGAAATTGATGGCAAATATCACAATTATCAAAGTTTAACACATCCATAGATGCTACCACATTATCAGTATATTGTACAACTTCCTCACTTTCACTCTCATGCTCACTTTCACTCTCAGAAGATGTATCAACAAGTACAGCATTGCTGGTTCTCAACTTCTTACGTCCAAGACATTTAGAACTATAATGTCCGTACGAACGGCAAAAGAAGCATTTGACTGCACGTCTATACGTGTCTCTTTTGTTCTTTTGCTTCTTTATCATCATCTCTAAGTGAGACGGATAATTCGGGTTCTGGTCGCACATCGAGTACTGTTCATGAAACAAACGACAATATGGACACTGAGGTGGTTTAGATTTCGGTGTGTCCCTCCTCTGAAATGGTTTTTGAGGTTTACTACTAGCAAATGCTACAATTTCCGATTCTTCAACCGGTGTTTTAAAGATTCACGATTGGAAGAAAAATATGCTGATCCCCGTTTTTCTAACTGTTCTATAGATTCAGTATCGGCCTGTTGTAGGAACTTTGCAATGGGAGATGGTAAAGTGGAGATGACTTTGTCCATTATCATTAGATTTTTAAGTTTATCAAAATTTTTCTCTACCTTTGCTGCCGCTAGCCATCTACTAAATACACTTTGTACATTGGAAAGGTAATCAATGAAAGTTTCTGTTGGCTTTGGTTTTAGTTTGGAGTATTGTATTTGATAGCCCGGGGCGTCTAATAAGAAATGTTGCATAATGCGTTGTTTAATGTAGTCATAGTTATTTCTGAGCTCTTGGGGGATAGATTCTATCACTTTTAAAGGCTCCCCTGACAAATTCTTCATATAGACCACCGCCCAGTGTATTTTTGGTACATCTTGGACTTTAAATTGGAAACTCTACGTTTTCAGTCCATGCAGACATGGAATCTCCTTGGCAATATGGTTTGATGAGCCCTTTGTACTTATTAAATTTGTTTTCTTCTTCTTTACTTTTCAACTTGGTGTTGGCAATCTGTGCCTGAGATTCAATCTCCATTTCCTTTAACTTAACCTGTGTCTGTGATTCCATTTGTAGTTGTTTTTCCCTAATTTCTAATTCTTTTAATTTAGTGGCCTCAGCCAGTTCTTGTTGTTTCAATTTATTTGCTTCAGTTAATTCTGCAAGTTCTTTCTGATGTTGACGTTCCTGTGCTCGTTCATCTCTTTCAGCATGCTTAAATTCTTTGAATTTATCATTTGCCCATTTTTCTAATTTCTCACCTGTATATCCCAGGTCTTTCCCTGCCTGTATACATTCTCCCAGTGTTGACATTTTGTAATGTTTATACACACACTCGCATATGCAATGACATGAACAATCAGTATTATATAAGATATTAAATATATATACAGCTTTAAATCTAAGATGTCATTCTAATGATTTTATCAAAACAAAATGTATACTCATCTGAAAGAAAGCTTGGAGTTTTCTTGGCCTATGGGAAGTACATTTGAATTTCACGTCGGACCGTTGTTTTAATTACACCTGCACTGCATTCTGTTATATAGAGCAGTACAAGTTACTATTTGGCAAATACACTACATGCACGATGTTAACACATCCAAACAATCTTATGTGATGGTTCACTCTGACAGGATGCTGGAATGTGGACAAGAAAATTTTTAATTTATGTTAGTCTGTCGTCTAGTCGTGTCAATGTCGTTGTGTCTTCACCTCTGCTCGACCTGAAACGTCCTTGTGAAACTTGTTCATATACATTCTTTTATATTTTCAACAATTATCATACATAGATTCATTTGTCAATTTGCTACCTACAATTAGCTCTGATCTTTAGAATTAATTTTCTGATCTTCTTTTCACCCGCTTAATCCACTTCAATCATCTTCTGCCGGTAAGTTCAAGGCTTACTTTTCTCTACACCAATTTGCGCAATCAATTTTCTTGGTGTGTTCGCTTCGGTTAATGAACCGGTTTTCGATTTTTTTTTCCTCTGGTGGAATCAAGCCTAACTTCTGATAGCTACTCCTTCACTTTTTCCTGGTAGGATCAAGCCCAACTGCTGACACCAACTGGTTTTCGCCTGTCAACAACCTGTTCTCGTGCGAACCCTTCATTCACCCCTCGAAAATCACAAAACACATCGTTTGGGTGAATGGACATTTCAAACTCCATGTTTTATTATTTCTTACACATCTTGCTCTCTGAGCAAACACTATTAACATTCAGACTCAATTGTACTAGACTATCAAAGATTAAGTAAACTATGCTTTCACTAAAACTCTACACCATAAGGGAAAACACATAGATCTTGTCACACCGACTGTCAGTCTCCGTCTGACTCAATTCACCTCTCGAGTCCAGTTTCTCCTCCCCTTCTCTCGTGCAGTTAGCTGTGCGGCGTGCTGGCACACTTACCACGCTGGTCCAGTTGTCCAGTCCTCGTCCTACAGCTATACTAGAGTTCAGTCTGTTTACGGGTAATCCCCGTGCTTACGTTATTCTGTCTTACTACGGGAGGGAATCCCGTCATGTCCTAATTATGTCCTAGCTGTGACACATTCGTGTCCTGTCTAGGTTTGGTCCTAATACTGGTTTGGAGTACTACCTCCTTCTACTGTCTCTCTTTACGTATACTCTTGTATAGAGTCCCTATCATGTCCTGTCTCTGTCCTTTACTTTCCTCTGTCCTTGTCCTACTTGTATCTATGTCTATTCTAGTTCTACCTCTGTCTCTCCCAGCACTATGACAACTATACTAAACCAAATCTCATATACGGAAGTGAAACATGAACAATTAACAGACAGGTGTGGCATTATGTGAAAGCTGTGGAGATGTGGTTTTATAGAAGAATGACGAGAACACCGTAGACGGATAGAGAGTGTAATGAAGATATCTAGAAAGGTGTGATCTCACTACATGAACTGGTGACTCACACCAGAAGGAGACACTTCACATTACTTGGGCATGTCACGAGAAGGGGAAAAATTGAGTATGTCGTCACAACGGGAAAGTTGGAGTATGTCGTTACAACGGGAAAATTGGAGTATGTCGTTACAACGGGAAAGTTCCTGGATAGGAGAGGCAGGGGGAGACTGAGAGAGAAGTTGCTTGGCAGTCAGAATCAGAAATTATTGGGAGTACACGAGACAGAAGGTTGTGGACAGACATGATCACCAACGCTACACGGCCTGGACTATAAGACGATTGGCAGTACACGAGACAGAAGGTTGTGGACAGACATGATCACCAACTCTACACAGCCTGGAATATAAGACGATTGGCAGTACACGAGACAGAAGGTTGTGGACAGACATGATCACCAGCGCTACACAGCCTGGACTATAAGACGATTGGCAGTACACGAGACAGAAGGTTGTGGACAGACATGATCACCAACGCTACACAGCCTGGACTATAAGAAGATTGGCAGTACACGAGACAGAAGGTTGTGGACAGACATGATCACCAACGCTACACAGCCTGGACTATAAGAAGATTGGCAGTACACGAGACAGAAGGTTGTGGACAGACATGATCACCAGCGCTACACAGCCTGGACTATAAGACGATTGGCAGTACACGAGACAGAAGGTTGTGGACAGACATGATCACCAACGCTACACGGCCTGGACTATGAGACGATTGGCAGTACACGAGACAGAAGGTTGTGGACAGACATGATCACCAACGCTACACAGCCTGGACTATGAGACGTTTGGCATTACACGAGACAGAAGGTTGTGGACAGACATGATCACCAACGCTACACGTCCTGGACTATAAGACGATTGGCAGTACACGAGACTGAAGGGTGTGGACAGACATGATCACCAACGCTACACAGCCTGGACTATAAGAAGATTGGCAATACACGAGACAGAAGGATGTGGACAGACATGATCACCAATGCCACACGACATGGACTATAAGAAGACTGGCAGAACACGAGACAGAAGGTTGTGGACAGACATGATCACCAACGCTACACAGCCTGGACTATAAGACGATTGGCAATACACGAGACAGAAGGATGTGGACAGACATGATCACCAATGCCACACGCCATGGACTATAAGAAGATTGGCAGAACACGAGACAGGAGGATATGAACAAACATGATTACCACACGGCATGGACTATAAGAATATTGGCAGTACACGAGACAGAAGGCTGTGTACAGATATGATCACCAACGCCACAAGGCATGGACTATAATAAGAATTTTCTTGTCTGTCAACATCAAGAAAGGTATACTTACTTGATCTACGGAAGAGATTCCACCGTAGGCACATCTGCCTTGTTGCCTCGTGTGATTTTAACATATGGATATCGGGTAAATGTGATAACAACCGTAAAGGGGACATTTGATTAATGGTGTTATTTAAACAACAACAAAAACCGGCAAGATTCAGTTGGATTGAAAAACTGACAAATGAAATTCTGGAGATGAATATCAGAACAAAGTTCAGTTGTTAAGTTAAGAACCGACATCGCATCACTATGGACATTCCCATACTCGCTCCGCCCTTATTCTCAAAAACCAGCAAAGAGTCCCAATACTAATAGTCCAGTTGTAATCTGATTATGTGTGCATCTGGCCTGTTCTCACAGCACTCAGCGCCAGCCAGTTCCTCTGGTCACGCCCTGCCGCACCATTCTCTCTGGGCTATGATGGTGTATCAATTCTTCCACACTATACACGCAATCCTAAAGGACCCCCACAATATCTGTCTTACCGTGCACCTGTACCCCATCCAACGTTACACATCTAGCCAATTTGTCTATTCAGTCATTTCCAAACAGACCAGCATGCCTCGGGGAAAAGATCCAACGGATGTCCTTATATTTGTTTTGTTTTTTGTCATTGAAGCACAACAAATCGAAAAAGAGTTGTTAAATTAACAGAAAACAAATGTACGGCTCTAATGATTTGGTCACATTTTGAGGCATGAATAAACGTCGTAAACAACACTCATTCATTCAGTAACATGCCCTTTGCAGAACCTCGCTCCCACAACAACCTTCCGGAAAAACTCTCGATCATAAGCAAGACACAGTAAACAACACTGGATGAGGAAAATAGTGGGAAATGAGCAAAACAGGGATCGACCAAGAAAATAACCATTTTATAATACAGGTGTGCACTGGAAAAAAAAAAACAGTAACAACGTAAAGATCTCTTATAGTAAGTAGCCTCACTCTGTGTTACTGCTATAGTCATTTCATTCAGCGTTATTCCTAACAATAAAAATAACAATGTGTAAATGATAAAATCATATAACTCGATTCTTCATACATCCCCCAAACACTGTGTAAATGATAAAAGCGGAAAACTCGATTCTTCATGCATTCCTACAAACACTATGTAAATGATAAAATTAGATAACTAGATTCTTCATACATTGCGCCAAACACTATGTAAATCATAAAACCACATAACTCGTTTCTTAATACATTGCTTGCTCCAAACACTGTTTAAATGGTGCAATCAGATAACTAGATTCTTCATACATCGCCCCAAACACTGTGTAAATGATAAAAGCGGATAACTCGGTGCTTCATACATTGCTTTAACCTCTGTGTAAATGGTAAAAGCAGATAACTCGATTCTTCATCCATTGCTACAAACACTGTGTAAATGATAAAATTAGATAACTCGTTTCTTAATACACTGCTCCTAACACTGTTTAAATGGTGCAATCAGATAACTCGATTCTTCATACATTGCCCTCAACACTATAAATAATAAAACCAGATAATTTATTTCTTCATACAGTACCCTCAACACGATAAATGATAAAACTAGATAATTCTTTTCTTCATACATTACCTCCAACCTGTAAATGTTAAAACCAGATAATTTATTTCTTGATAAATTGCTCCAAACAATGTGTAAATGATTAAACCAGACAACTGAATTCTTGATACCAAACGCTGTTTAAATTGTACAATCAGATCACTCGATTCTTCATACATTGCTCCAAACACTGTGTATTTGATAAAAGCAGATACCAAGATTTGTCATACATTGCTCCAAACACTGTGTATTTGATAAAAGCAGATACCAAGATTTGTCATACATTGCTCCAAACACTGTGTATTTGATAAAAGCAGATACCAAGATTTGTCATACATTGCTCCAAACACTGTGTATTTGATAAAAGCAGATACCAATATTTGTCATACATTGCTCCAAACACTATGTATTTGATAAAAGCAGATACCAAGATTTGTCATACATTGCTCCAAACACTGTGTATTTGATAAAAGCAGATACCAAGATTTGTCATACATTGCTCCAAACACTGTGTATTTGATAAAAGCAGATACCAAGATTTGTCATACTTTGCTCCAAACACTGTGTATTTGATAAAAGCAGATACCAAGATTTGTCATACATTGCTCCAAACACTGTGTATTTGATAAAAGCAGATACCAAGATTTGTCATACATTGCTCCAAACACTGTGTATTTGATAAAAGCAGATACCAAGATTTGTCAAACATTGCTCCGAACACTGTGTATTTGATAAAAGCAGATACCAAGATTTGTCATACATTGCTCCAAACACTGTGTATTTGATAAGAGCAGATAACTCTATTCTTGATACATTGCTAAACACACTGTTCAGATGATATTATTACTTATATTTTCAGGAGCTAGTATCAAAGAGGATAGCAGTCCCTGACAAGATGGGACACCAGTTCTAACTCCAGGTAAGACAATATATTATCTCCACAGGTGACGTAGACTCCCTGGTCTCTAAGTCACTTGGCCACTGCCATGGCAAGTGCCCTTTATATCTTCAGTTTTGATCCCGACCGACATACACGAGAGATATGGCTGAGTTAGAGCATTATAGCAATACCGCTCTATCATGGGATCTGGACGACAGTTAATTCTCATAGGAAAGGTCAGACGGACACATATACAGACTAAAATTGAGGATTGCAGAGTCATCATCGCCATTGACTGCTGTAGACCAGAAATCAGAAGAATGGAATTGGCAACACTGGTTTTTCAACCATGATTTCGTTTCCATTCTTGGCTTTATAACGTATGCGGCAATAATTCCTTCTAGCACAATCTAGTCCTTCCCAAACGCTTGAACTCTGAATGCCTTATTTGCATATTTGTCTAACGCTTTACAGCATTTCGGTTCCCGCCCGTCGATTTCATGTCTATGTCTGAATTTGTCAAGCCTTTTTCGTCCTAACTCTATATTACCAATGCCAGACACGGACAGTCAAAGAAACACATAGACGAGAAATCGCGGCATGTGAGATGAGATAAGAAACGCAGCTGGGAAAAAAAAGAGTTAGAGAGACAAATGAGAAATTAAGGACAAGTGTAGGGATATCACCGAATACTGACTTTATAGAACAACAAAGAATTAAATGGTTCGGACATTTAACTAGAATGGAACAAAATCACCAGGCGGCTACATCGTTCTATATGAGAACATCGGGATACAAGGCTAAAGGAGGATCCATGAAGAGTTGGCTAGATGGAGTAAAAGAGATATTGAAGAAATCAAATATGCGTTATCACAAGCAACAAGACGAGCGAAGCACATAAAAATGACATCTGCCTCCTCTTTGTCAGACTTTACGGTAAAGGCAGAAAAAAAGTAGAAATATCGAAATTTGTTAACACCTGCCATCGGAAACCGACCTCACAACTCTCGAGGTATGTCCTTGTGTCATGTCCCGCCTGCCCACCGCTTGGTTTAGAATATATACAGAGTGCGCCAGAATAATTTATACATAGTAATCGTCCACCAGTTTAAATGTAATCGCATTTCAATTGAGTATATTATTTGAATAACGCCACCAAAACGTGTCATACTACACCATTTGTAGAACGCTTTACGGCAGCAATGTGTTGCATGATATGTTTAAAATGATGACGTAAACAGCATGTTACAAAGATAGAAACTGCGATTACATTTAAACTGGTGGCGATTACTGCTGGCGGGGGGGGTTGGTTTTTTAAAAACCCCCCGGTGGGGGTTGGGG
>JACEFZ010015226.1:0-15903 GCA_014155875.1 Cepaea nemoralis
AGTCTGTAGAGGCGCAGATGAAGATTAAGATCACCATCATCTTTTTGTTCTGCCTTTCATCTCCTAATATATCATGGGCCCTCAACCATTTTCGATTTGATTTCACCATTACCCCTACCCCGTTTAACATCAAGGAGAAGTTATAGTTGGGGTCCATCACCGGCTCAGAATGATAGTCCTGGGTTTACCCTCACAAGCTTATTAATCCGAAGGTGATTGTTGTCCATATGGGGTAATGGACGTGTCAGCCAAATTACGCTTACAATTTCTACGAGATGAGATAACCAGTCTCATCACAACCTTCCTTGGTCGCTTTTCACGACATGCATAGTAGTTATAGTGTTTGCTTCCCTTATGGGTTACTGGAAAAAGAAGTTTATTTGTAACTACATTTCTACCTAAATATGCACATGATCTTACATAATGTACACATATGCAAGACATGTCTGATAGATTCTTCAGTACAGCAAGTACTTACCAAGGCACCTTGCTACAATCCATTGTATGCCCAAACCAAATGCCCTTTGGTGATCAGGAACACATCTGATGAGATTTATAAGCATGTCAATCTTACTGTACCAGATATTTATTTATTTATTTTCAAAATAACGCTGGAGCAGAAAAGTATGCAACAGAGCAATTTTATGAGTAACATCTTGTAAAATTTTATAAGCACAGTAACATATTATAAGAAGTTACATTAAGCTCCGAACCTAGAATTTTTAACTCCAATGTTAAATCAGTACTACTGAATGTGTGAGAAACACAGAGAACAACTCAAAGAGTTACTAATAAACTTTTAGTTTAGTTTAGTCGACGGATCAACATCATGCCACACGGGGGTAACCCATAAGTGCTCCGTTCTACTCCTAACTCAAGCTTGAGTCCGGAGAATCTCAGCTCATGCACGAACTCCGTAGCACCGGCGAAGATCCTGAGATACTTTGGGTAGATTTTTAACTCGAAATTTTTCCCGGGCAGAGCCATTAGGATACTCTCTGTCATTTCCAACTGAAAAGGGATTTTTTACGTGCGCAACAATATACATGGGCGTCCGATCTCACTACACAGAGACCAGGGGAAATTTTGTTACTAGAAGTCCATGTGAAAAAATCTCGGCCCTCACCGGGGCTTGAACCCGAGACCTCCAGTTTTCGACGCGGACACCATACCTCGAGACCACTCAGTCGCCTACTAATAAACTAAGAACATTAAATAATTGGTGCCTTCACAGAACAGTGGAAATACAATGATATGACTGAATCACCAACATAGAGCTCATGGAGAGAACTAAACAAACTCCAGTGAACCTAGAGGTTAAAAAACGACACAAGCGCTGGCCAGGACATACAGTGAGAACACCGATGACAATATAAATAGACACGATCTTGTCTTAATCTGGCTAGTGAGAACACCGATGACAATATAAATAGACACGATCTTGTCTTAATCTGGCTAGTGAGAACACAGATGACAATATAAATAGACACGATCTTGTCTTAATCTGGCTAGTGAGAACACCGATGACAATATAAATAGACACGATCTTGTCTTAATCTGGCTAGTGAGAACACCGATGACAATATAAATAGACACGATCTTGTCTTAATCTGGCTAGTGAGAACACAGATGACAATATAAATAGACTCGATCTTGTCTTAATCTGGCGCTGTCACGAACGGGTAGCGAATGCAACTCATAATCCCACATACCACGTTCCAAACACAGCTGCGGGTGATTAGGAAGCAAGTCGCTTTGCGTTGGTTTCCTATACAATGGTATGAGTGCCGGTCGTTCAGAAACAAAGGCTGCTGAACGTAAACATGCCAAGAACATGCCAATCACAAATAGCCAAAAATGTGTGTGGTTTACTAACTAACTTACTTAACTCTTGTCTGTAACCCACAAGACAAACAAAATAGCAGGGGGTATACAAACACACGGAGATGAGAACAGCAGATAGAGAAGAATAATAATGAGGGACAAGGAGGGAGCTGAAGAAGATAACAACATATAGGACGGCTTGATTTGGACGGCTTGGCTTGGTAGAGTGCCCATGTCCCAATCGGGGATAAAGGGAAGAAGTAGTAGTAGTAGTAGTAGTAGTAGTAGTAGTAGTAGTAGTAGTGGTAGTGGTGGTAGTAGTAGTAGTAGTAGTAGTAGTAGTAGTAGTAGTAGTAGTAGTAGTAGTAGTGGTGGTGGTGGTGGTAGTAGTAGTAGTAGTAGTAGTAGTAGTAGTAGTAGTAGTAGTAGTAGTAGTAGTAGTAGTAGTAGTAGTAGTAGTAGTAGTAGTAGTAGTAGGAGCAGATGCAGCAGCAGCAGCAGTAGTAGTGGAAGAAAAAGAAGAAGAAGAAGAAGAAGAAGAAGAAGAAGAAGAAGAAGAAGAAGAAGAAGAAGAAGAAGAAGAAGAAGAAGAAGAAGAAGAAGAAGCAGCAGCAGCAGCAGCAGCAGCAGCAGCAGCAGAAGAGAAGAAGAAGAAGAAGAAGAAGAAGAAGAAGAAGAAGAAGAAGAAGAAGAAGAAGAAGAAGAAGAACAAGAAGAAGAACAAGAAGAAGAAGAAGAAGCGTGAAACATTAGAAGTAACAGCTAAGAGTTAGACGCATCTGAATTAATGACAAACAAATAAACCGCTGAAAAAACAACAGCTAAGAGAGACACATGAAAAGTAACAACAGAGAAACATTTCAAGTAACAAGAAGCATGTGTGAATTGGCTGGACGCTAGCATGCAGACACAGTGGTCATTGGTTTGATCAATGCGGCCGGGCGGGGGGGGGGGGGGGGGGGGGGGGGGGTTAAAACTAACATGGGCTCTCAGGTCGACCCAGTCTAAGATTGGGACCATGAAATTTCTTTGGAAGTAAAGGCGGCTGGCATATACTAACCATATCACCCACTGAATGCTGATTGTTCTATATAATATTAGTCTAGCTCCATAAGCGCAGCGGGCGCATTGTGTAGCTGTTACGAAGTTAGGCCAACAATGGCCTACGTTCATTTGGGCAATGCTTCGACGAGAGGAAAACACTGGCCACCTATGCTTTATTGCACTCAGGCCTACAGAATGATCCTCCCTCTTCACACATCCACACCAGATTCCTGATACCAGATTTCGTGTTTTGGGAACCGCAACAGCGAAATGGCAAGGGCAGCGGTCATGAATACAGTCCGTACTGAGGTAGATTCAAATCTCTAAAATTGATCTGAGTGCCCAAGGTGACCTAGCCTAAAATTGGGATGTAAAGGCAACCCTGTGTGATACTTGCTACACCACCCGCCGAGTGCCGAGAGTTCTGTACAAATATGGGGTTTTCCAAGGTGCCTTTAGGGTGTCACAGGATTCGTTACTTTTTGTTTTTGTTTTACTGTACATCTAAGCTACACAGCCAATTAATATTAAACTTAGCTTTGGTCTGTGTCAGTCAACAATTAATGTTAAACTTAGCTTTGGTCTGTGTCAGTCAACAATTAATGTTAAACTTAGCTTTGGTCTGTGTCAGTCAACAATTAATGTGGATGTTCTAATGTGTAAAATTATTCTCCGCCGTTGCCACCTTCCCTGCCATTTCTGCTGCCGCCTTCTCCTCTCCCCTCCTCCTCCTTCTTCCAATGAAGCACAGGCTTCCAATCCATCCACATCAAGCCCTATGATGACTTGATCATAACTGGTCAATATTTTGCAGCTAAAGTTTTCGACGGGATGAGCCAGACCTTCTCACACCAATCAACCACCCTTTGTCGCCTCTTACACACAAGCTTATTTAAAATCAATCCAGTTTTTACTACTAAAAATGAGAGCCTCAAATTTAACAACTGAACTGCTCCTGCCTCCAATGTCACTTACCTTAACGTTGCAGTAAGTGACGGCATCGATATAAGAAACACCAGGACAATCATTGCTGCAAAACATACAATGAATCCCGTCAACCATTTGCACTGCAGCTCACATTTTCCGAACTGCCCAACATAATTGTTGCCACTGGAGTAGTCCGAAGCTGTTAGGTTATAATTCACACAGCTGCAGTTTTCATATCTCTGTGAGAGTATTCATATTCAAAACAATGCATTCCCTTAGCGAATTTTAACACAGAAGTCACAAAACAATATATTGCAGGATTTTTTGCCTGGCGAGATGCAGCGAAATATGTCAGGCAATACATCGTGCAATCAATTGTTTATGGATTCTGTGTTTAAATAACAAATTGGTGAGCTTTAAAATCCTTTTCTAGGAGACAATGTTTCTCGAAAACTATTAACAATATACATTTTTAAAATATTAACAATATACATTTTTAAAATACTAAATATATTCATTTTGAAAAATACTAGCAATATACATTTTTACAATGGTAATATATTTTTTTTTTTAAATGCTAACGACATACATTAAAAAAATACTAACAGTATAAATTTTAAAAAAATACTAAAGATACATCATTCATCATCATTACCATCATCATCACCATCCAGTGTTTTGTCCTGTGCAGAACTTTGTCCTCAGAACAATATTTCGAAACTCCTATCCCAAGCCAGATTACCTACCTAAACTTGTTGTTATGTGTAAATTATCTGTCACATTTTAACTCGCCTACGACTTGGTCTTCCTCTTCTCCGCTGCCTAGGTACATTTCTTTCCATACTTAATTTTTCCTTCAGACATTCATGTGTCTTTACAAGCTAATAATATGTAATTTTCCTCATATTTATTTACGGCGTTCGAAACACAGCTGCTGGCGATTTGGAAGCAGACCGCCTTCGGTTGATTTTCATACAGTTCCATGGGTGGTTCAGAAAGCTATGGCAAACTACTGAACGTAAACATGCCAAGAAATCACACACTGTCAAATAATGCTTTGGTTGTTCTGTAAAGGATATGCAGATAACTAACATATTTATTTTTCTTTATAACCAATCGTCTTCAGTAGTGAGTTCCTGTTGGATAGATATGTCTGTTCTCTTGTCTGTCAAATATATTGTTAATACTCATATATAACATACGTAATCAAAGGCGCGTACGTGCTCTTCAGTTGATTTGTCAAACTGCGTTCATTACCCCTAGACCACAGACGCCGACTGTAGTTCACTTTCTGCGGTGAAATGCGCATATTATAGACTCATCATCATCCAGTACCTTGCCGGCTGGTGTGGGCGATCATGCTCTCCACAAATTAACATCTCCGACGTCATGGATCAATTACTGTGTTGACTCCCTTCCGTGCCATGACACAGGAATCAAGACTTCTCACATTGTCTTCCTCTGTCCTCTCTTTCCACAAATCTTTCCGGTTGTCACAACATATTCCAATTGTTGTATTCTCATAACGTGGCCCCCCCCCCCCCCCCCCCCCAAAAAAAAAAAAAAAAAAAAAAAAAACAAACGATGAATGCCTCTTTCTGATGTTTGTGATAATTTGTCTTTGCGGCTCAGATTCCCTTAAAACGTCCTGAATGCTCATTTTGGCTGTCCAATTAATTTTCAGAATTCTTCTATAACACCACATCTCCAAGGCTTCCGGGATTGTTTCGCATGTTTACTAATTGTCCATGATTAGCAGCCGTATGTTAACACTGGTTTTGTGTAGCATGCAAGAACTCTTTTTCTAACTTTTAAGAGACAGTGACTTATTGGACAAAACGTTCTTCCTTTGATAGAAAGCAGTGTTTGCTTGTCCTATTCTGTTTTTATCTCAGAGATGCATCTTCCATCTGATGTTATCCATCTGCCTAGATATTTGAATTTCCATACTTGCCCCAAAATAACTTCCTGTACTTTGATAGCACATTTAGGCACAATCTGTTTCTTTGATATCACCGTGACTTCTGTCTTTCTATTATTCAAACTAAGGCCCATTTTTAAAAACTGTCTACAACCACTGTATCTAACATTTCCTGTAGATCCTTTTGACTTGAGATATAACAGAATACATAGCCAATAACAATTGGAAGGAATTAGAGAGATTATGTCCCCTGTTACCTTCTGCTGACTGTCAAGTGATGTCCCTTCACAGCCAGCATAGCACGGCGAGAAGTACATCACCTTGTCTCTGCCACAGATCGGGAAGAAATCCTCCTCCATACACGAGCAGTTCTTATTGCAAGCGTTGTCCAGGTTTTTGCCGAGGAACGACGCAGATCTGTTGTTGACACAAATACGAGTGTGAACATTTCACGTAAACGTAAGATGTGGCCTCATGTCAAAATGATTCATTTGTTCAATTCATATGATACATACTGGCAGATAAAAATTGGAAGATGTGACAATCCGACAGATTTGTGAAACAAGAGATAAAGGAATCGTGAGAACATTCTTGACAATCTTGTGTCATGGCTCGGAAGAGAGTCAACACACGATTTGATACATGCTTTCGGAGATCGCAATTTGTGGAGATGCATGATTGCCCACGGCAGCCAGCAAGGCGCTGGATGATGATGATGATGATGATGATGATGATGATGATAATGATGATGATGATGATGATAATGACATATAACTTTGCAGTATGCACCTGGCGAGATGCTGTGACTTTATTGTACATTGTTTTAAGTAAATATAAGAATTTGTTTTAAACATTGAAACACACAAGGCTTAAATTCGTAGATGACACAGTGATGTCTCATTTCTGATTCTATAAATGCCGAATATGACAGACTGATTTCCTATACTTTATTTCTTAAACTTCGCGTATGGAAGATTGATTTCTCATATATTTTCCCATAAATCTTACATATGGCATATTGATTTCCCATATCTTTTTCTATAATCATCACGCATGACTTTAATGATTTCCCATATCTTTTCACGCAAAGCTCACATATAGCAGATTAGTTTCCCATACTTTATTGAATAAATTCCATATGTGACACATTGATGTCCCAAACTTATTTCTTAAACATCACATTTGATAGATTAATTTCCCAAATGTTATTTCATAAACCTCACACATAACAGATTGATTTCTCATATCTTATTCGATAAACCTCACATATGACATATTGATTTCCCAATTCTTATTCCACGAACCTCACAAATCTGTTGAATGGATAGGCAGTGATAACTATCAGCGGCCTAACATATTAAGAACACAGAAGAAAAGGTTGTGAAGAAAGATGATCGCCATCGTCCGCCTAGCATGACACATGCTGATGGTGTAGATGGTGATGATGTAGAAGATGATGATGAAAGAAGTTACTGCAGCACTTACTCAACAGTAGATTGTCCATAAGGCAGAGTGATACCAGCAAAGGGGGCTGTGTCACAGTCCATCATCAAAGCAGCCGCCAGAGTACACAACAAGAACGACGTGACACAGGAAAACCTGAGAACGCCGCGCACCTTTAGTCTGAAGCATCTGACAATCAACCCTCCTGCAAAAGTTCCTCCACCACCACCCGGTACAGCGGCAAAACCTGGTTAATTCAAAAGTGTCACATTTGATCGACTTTGTCATTTCATGTAAGTCATATGAATCAATGCGCATTCTAATATCACATTTATGAACACGCCACTTCTCCACTAAAGGGTTGTGATATGATAATAAACTTATTCTTAGGAAGATCGTGTGGTGGTTTTCCCATGACCTTGACTTCCATAAAGAAGGATACAGACACAACCATTTAGGAACATTTCAGTGCATAAAGAAGTGTACCAGGCAAAGATGTGCACTGTTCCTTGAGGTGTTTTTTTTTTTAAAAGTAAACATTGAGCATATAAAGAGATCAATAGAAAATATGGCAGCATTAGAATATAAATCACTTACATTATGCTGATGACATCGTCTTGGTCACAACAAGTCAGATGGAACTACAGGACATGATAGATACATTGTGTGCAACATGTGAACAAAATTTGCCTCATTTTGAATAACAGGAAGACAGAAGTAATACTAATCTCAAAGCAATCGATCATGGCTAAATTTGCAGTTAATGTCAGTGGCATTAATTTGGGGTACGGACAGAAATCAAGTATCTAGACATAAGGAAAACATAAAAAGGAAGATGTAGCACAGAGATAAAAAAACAGAACAGGACAAGCAAAATCTGCATATTATCAAATGAAGTACATATTATGCAATAAATCCGTGTCATTGGAAGTAATAAAAAGGATACTTATGTGTTGCACCAGTTTAAACACATAGTTGTAAATCCTAGACAATTATTATACAAGCAAATGAATCTCTATAAGATTCAAAGATGTGGTTTTATAGAATAATGTTAAATATTTCTTGGACACGAAATGAGTAATCTATACGTTTTAAAAGTGGCTAAAACACAAGACAATTTATTACAACCACCAGAAAAAAGCCTTCATCATTTTTTCTCGAGTTATGAAAAAATTAAAAAATTTGACCATGTCACAGTTGAAAAGGTTTGTGAAAAGAGAGACAGAGGTGAACAGCAAGAGAAAATTCTTGGCAGGCTTGCGTCATGGCACAACAGATTTCAGTGCAGGAATTAATACAGGCTGTTGGAGATTGCAATGTGTGGTAAAAAGCTTGATCGCTCACGTCAATCGGCAAGCACTTGATGACTATGATTATGTTTAGATATGCACATATAGCCCTATATTAAATAATCATTTGCGTTATAGTTCTTTTTTTTCTTTTTTTCTTTTGTTTTTTAAATATAGGATAAAACTTTCTATTGCAATGAAATCACAATCCATGTTACCGAAACATCGTGAATCTTTTAATATAAAAGTGCCGAAGACATCGACCAGCCCTGGGAAAATCCTACCGACATTTATAGGACATGCATGGAATACTTCATGTGGGTGCCACTAATCCTATAGTAACACAGGCGGCTCTTTTGTGAAGGAGTGATTCGATATCCAGCTTACCACGTTCGAACCACATCTGGGGGAAATTTGGCAGCAAATCGCCTTGCGTTGATTTTTATACAATGGTATGCGTGTGGATTGTTCAGAAAATCATGGCAAACTACTGAACGTAAACTTGCCAAGAATTCACATACAGCCAACACATGCTGGGGTTTACTGAGACGTCCTTTAAAGAATATGCAACTAACTTAAATGGCAACAATCAATACTTCTGCTTATTGACACACACTCAAGAAAATCAAGAAACCTCTTATTCAGCCTTTCACCTCAGAAGAGCATTGACTCTCGACCAATTAGCTCCAAGCCCTACTGTCATCTCCTACATCTCTCCCCGTCCCCTAGTCCTACCCTACCTATAACTTTGTTTTGGTTTGCATATCCTTTTACAGGACAACGCTGTCAACATCAGCATCCTTCAGCTGATTGTTGATTTCTTGGATAGGTTACGCTCAGTAGTTTGCCATTGATTTCTAAGCGACCGGCTCACATACCGCCATTGATTCTTGTGCACGTCACGTTACTCACGAGAGTATACGGGATAACGGAGAAAGTCGTTAATCATAGGTCAGGGAGACCGGCCTACCTATAATAGTGATATTTAATATCCTCTGGAGATTTTCTTGGATGAAAGGAGATAAGCCATGGACCCAATCTCCTTATGGAAATCTCAGCAACACGTCACGTTTTTTCTAGGAGTTGAGCATTCTTTCTTCTTTGTATCTTTGTGTCATTCAAGAGGTTCTCGTTACATGCGGCATTTAAATCTTTCAGTATGTGGTGGTCTTCGTGGCTAAGTGGTTATGTCGCCTGTCTCGCGTTCCGAAGTTTGTGGGTTCGATTCCGGGCTGCGGCATTCGGTTCACGAGTGCAATTTTAGGAGACTTCTGAGGGTCGTCGCTGGAGCTACCGAGTTCGTACTGTCTGCCACGATTTCGGCAGGCCGCACAGCAGAAAGGGACCGAGCCATATGAGATAAAACCTGGTGCAATGAAGTCGATCCTCTTGTCTTTATACAATTTTTTGCGGTCCCTTTTACACTCCCAAGGCTCATTGGATATGTGGGGCTAGATCCACATTTGTGTAGTCCTCACGGCACAATGTGGGTCACGTGGTTGGCATCACGCCTGTACTTCCCACGGCATTCCCTGGTATCTATTTTAGACTGGGTCTACCTGGGAGCTCAGGTGAAGTTGTGAAAACAAAAAAAGAATATTTGAAACCGAATTGATGCAGATCGAACCCATGACTAACTGTAATGCAGGTGCGCGTCTAGCAGTTCATGAACAGTGCATTGTTATGTAACATAATATAAAGCAGCAATCTAATAAAACCGTAAGATGCAGAAACTTCTAGTCTTAGATTCTCGAAACATGCTGAAACTTTGACTAGACAAAACAAACCTTGACATCGTAATTAATTTTATATTTAGATTCTGTTTTAAAGTTGTAAAAATACATTAAAAATTTAAAACGAAAACAAACACACAATGCAAGTTAAGCCCTATTCAGTCTTGAGAGTTATAATTGGTGCCTGTATAATTCTGGCGATGTTAAATGGTGTTTCCTGTGTATGGTGTTTTTTTAATATTCCTTTTTATTTGTTACACCATGGCACAAATTGGGGGAGAGGCTGGCCGAGTGGCTACAACGCCGGATTCTCCTTCGGGAGACCAGGGCTCGAATATTTGATAAGGTGTGGCCATTTTTATGTCGGGGGCGAAATTAAAACCATAATCTGCACAGTTCGCGGCACTGCACTAGCCAGGCGGCCTTAATTCCTCAGGCTCAAGACCCGCCTGCCATACACCGCACTACACTATAGGCAGTAAATGCCAGTTTTACAGACACAGTGGCACTTCGACCACCCGCAGATAAATTTATTGCGTAGAAGATGAGGAGGAGGAGGAGGAGGAGGAGGAAGAAGAAGAAGAAAGAAGAAGAAGGATAGTAATAATTGTTATAATAAAATAATCATAATAATAATGTGCTGTGCTGAAAGTTTTAGTATTTCTTTCCCTTTGTTTACAAACGGTACGTTTGGCTGTTCCCACGTAACATCTGTTTGAACATAGTATCCATTCACTGATTACTGCATGTTACGTCCACGCTTTACCCACCGACATACAAAGCTGCTGTTGCCGACGAGAGGCCATATTTGTACTCAATAAACTTTGGCATGAATGTGGAAAATCCGGACACCAGGATGCCTGTAACAATAAATATAAAAACCAATTTAGAGATTCATCATGGAATGATATTTAAACACTTTAAAAATATACAAAATATGTGATTTACGAGAGTAGCTATATTTTACATATCTTTAAACACGTATGCGGTCTCCCTGGCCTATGTGTTAGCAGCTTTCTCCGTAACCCCGAATACTCTCGTGGTTGACGTGAGCACACGAGAATTGGAAGCGGTTCGAGTCGCGCCAGTGACTTATGAGAGTATGAAGCCGGTCGCTCAGAAAGCAATGGCAAACTACTGAGCGTAATCTTGCCAAGACATCAACAATCAGCAGAAAGATGCTGATGTTGACAGCGATTTCCTGTAAAGGATATGCAAAACATCATCAAAATATTGGCCACATTCCAACTCACATACTTTGGTCTGTAAAGACTGCAAGGTGTCAACGACAACGACATCATCATCTTAAACACGTATGATAATTGTACGAATGACATTTTAAATAACAATTAATTTTTGTGTGATTATTTTAATGGCGGTCCCTTCCGGGTCATGACTCCGGGCGTCTTTCCCCTGCCGTTGAGACGTTTGGACACATTCGTTATCCCTGTTGTTACGCTTGTCCGTTCGCTGTTACCATGCCCACTCTCAAGCCCTCCCTCCCTCGGTGAGGAGAGCCCGTGCATCCTGTGTTTGCACCTTGCCGTCATCCTACCCCGTACCCCGTTCACGGCGCCTCACTCGACAAGGAAGACGATTCTTCCTTTCCGTTTCTGGACCCACCTCTTGGTCTCTGCAGCTGACTGAGTGTGACCTACGGTCGATTATCGCTGTTATGGAGGTTGGACTTAGGCCGACATTTACATGGTTTGACTGCATTCAGAGTCACCACTCACGCTCGCAGGAAAGGCTAAAGATCTGACACGAGACGTTGCAGGTTCGTGGTCTTGGTTGAGAGATTCTTAGTACTGCAGTTACTGCTTCTAACCATACTAGTTTCGAGATTCATCCCACTCTAGATTCCGACAATTCCATAGCCAGCACGAGGCCTTTTCGGCTGCCTCACACAGTTGTTTCTGGGCCCGAGTTCTTGCTTGTTCCTTAATGCCCATTCGCTTCAGCACATCTAACACGGAGTAGGAGACTAGACCTCTGGCACCTACCTCAACGACGAATAAGCTGACGGTGTACTCCTCCAGCTTAAGACTTGCGACCATGTCCTCGTACTTCTTCAGCTTGTACTGATGCTGCTCCTCAATATTGGAATCATGGTGGACGATCAGCTCAATCAGCGTTAGCTGCTTGGCTGACGAGGAGCTAAGAACTATGTCAGGTCGCAAGCCAAACTTTCGGATCACCTCAGGATATTTGCCACGGCCCTTTAAATCTACGGTCAGTTCCCAGTCCCTCGCACCATTGAAAATGGTCGCAAGCAGCTAGTCGTCAGTTCTGCCTTCGGACGAATCTCCATCGGCCTCGGCCTGGTCCCCTCTTTGTTCGCCTTCATTCTGGCTACATCCCCTATGGCAGCCAACTCAGTCAGGACTTTGTTATGCCGCAACGTGAATCGGCCTTGGGTCAGGGCGACTTCACACCGGACAGTACGTGTTCCGCCGTCTGCACAATTTGGACTTTTGTACAGAGGAGACAGAACGGGTCGGTGGTTTTCCCCCACTTGACCAAGTTGGCAGCTGATGGCAAGACATCGTAGAGGGATCGGACGACGAAACTTAAGCGCAGTGGTGCCATGCGCCAGATCTCATTCCAGGTAAGAGATCTCTGCGCTACCTCTTCCCATGACATCCACTGGGCCTGCTGCGCCTTTTGGGCAGCCTTTCACACTCTTTCGTCATCTTCCCCCTTGCGGATCTCCTTAACCACCAGTTCCCTGCGTTCCTTGGTCTCGCCGTGGACCACATCGGATCATTGCTTTGGAAGCCGAACCCTTTCCTGTCCGACTGGGTGTGGCCTTGTGACCTCCTTCAGCTGGAATGTTGCCTGGGCTTCTTCTGGCGACTTTCCACTTCCTTCCCGTTCTCAGGGCGGGAACTGAAGCACTGACCGTTACATCCTGAGACTCGCGCAGCATCATCGCGAGTCTGGTTTTTCCGGCTGTGAACTCTTCCATGAGGGACGGGAACGGGAGGACGAGCTTACTCTGTTTGCAGTACAATGCGACAGTCGTGAGGCATGTTAGTACTCCAAACCACTTTTTTATATACCTGCTTATCTTCCCTTCCATAGTGCTCACTGAGTACGTGCCTATATCATATATAATCGCTTTTTTTTTTTTTTAGATACCTTAAATAACAATTTGGGCAAAATAATAGAAACCTGGTTCGAAAGTCTACGTCAGTGGTCCTTAACCTTTTTTGGCCCATGCCCTCTTTCCATAGTTCAAAACGCATTCTTCCCCCCCCCCCCCCTTTTTCTTTTTCCCCCTATAAATCCCCCCCCCCCCCAAACATTACCCATGTACATAAAAGTAAAGCTAAATTTTTTAACGCATACTAGAACAAGTCTAGACATCTATATAAAACGTGATTTGCGGGTCTACTTACGTTATGAAACGATTTTCATTAGGGCGAGAAGACGAGAACCGTAAAATTTAGAGGGAAAAACAATATCAAGTAACTGGTTCTTTTATTAATGCGATCTTGAAATAATCTTAATTCCCCCCTTGAAACCCTAAAATTCCCCCACCCCGGGGAGGGGGGGGGGGAATTCCCCACCGGTTGGGAACCACTGGTCGAGGTATTATGTGATACACCGAACAGTGGTTTTCGATGCCCTCCAGTTTGGCACATGATGATGAAGAAGATTAGACCATTAGTATGGTTCACTAAATATAGTATGGAGACTGCGCATTGTCATTATTTGGTTATATTCAGTTACTACATTTAAAGAGGGAGTGATGAACACTCTTAATAATTGTCCAAATGTGTCGTGACACAGAATATTATTTCACGGCTGAATTTAAATTTTAAATTTTAACATTCAAGAAAATCGTAAGTAAATTGAGGACTGTTAATATAAATTTCACGTAATCCACATCATCATCATCATCATCATCATCATCATCATCATCATCATCATCATCATCATCATCATCATCATCAATAGCAACATCCCTAAATATGTTTTTTTCATATCTCGCGATCCTAGACTGAAAGTATCAATTTGTATAATGACAATTTACCATACCAGGGAAGAATCTTTCCTCGCTGTCCTTCCTCTGTCTCTCGTGTTATAATTACTTTCATATGTTACAGTATTCTCAAGTATATTAACAAACAAAATTAAACAGATTATGAAAATATACAAAAGAAGAACTATTGAAATAAATATATACTATCTAAAATAGTGAATCTAAAACAGTGAATCGGTACAATTATCTCGGAACAGTCATAACACAGATGGGAGATTCCTTGACGAGATTAGAAGAAGAATCGCCATGGGCGATGGTAGCCTTTAGCAAGATGAAAAATATACTGACCAATAAAATGATGTCTATTGAAACAATAAAAGAGTGTTTGGGGTGCTACATAGTCTGTTCTTTTGAATGGATGTGAAAACTTGTACAATAGCAGTCAAGCTGAAATTCATCTGATGGCTGAAGAAAAATGTGGTTTACGAGGAAAAGTGCAAAGAATACCATGGACAGACAGAGAAACCAATGACAAGTACTATAGGAGACAAAATGAAAAATCGTAAATTGATTAGAGAAATTAGACGTAGGCAGTCAAAATTTGTTGGAACGTGTTATGAGGAGAAATTGATTGGAGAACTTAGTGACAACTGGCAAGATCGAAGGGAACAGACCAAGGGGAAGACCGAGAAGTAAATACCTGGATGACTTGGCCACATGGCATGGTCGAGACAGGAACACTGAGCTGATCCGCGACTCTGGTGATCGATGAAATGACGATCATGACCGCAAACACACTTACCACGCAGCGGCTGCAAGTTGATCCATAATGGAACATTCGTAGCAAATATTTTAGAGACAGTAAAATATCTCTGATGCCACCGTGCTTCCCGTTATATAAATGTTCCCAGATGCGTGTGTTTCTTTGCCTCTTTCCGTTGCGTATTTCAAAGATCCAAAACGATACAACAAAACAATGAGTTACTCTGAATTTTAAATATAGAACGTAAACCTAATCTAACATTAAACAGAGTGTTTGACAGGGTTGTGTACTCTCACCAGATCTGTTCAATTGAACAGCGAAATAAAATTATATCCGTGTGAGATAACTGAATACTGGTTTGTGAGCATTCATGTAATCAAATTACGTTTGCTGATGACATGGATGAAATGAAAAACAGTTACAAGAAAAGGGTAGAAAACAATTGCAGCAGAAGTCAAAATAAATGACTTAATCTTAATAACAGAAGAACACAAAAAATTGTCATTACAAGAAAAAACGTATACACAAATGGAACATCAAAGCGAACAATGTTTTTGTTTTTGCCACATCTTCCTTCTCTTGTCATGTTTTTTTATATAAGTTAGTTGGACTTCACAATCAACCCCCGTACTTATTGGCTGTTTGGGATATTCTAACCAATTCTGCATTAATCTATTTGTCATTTTTTCTGGGGACAAAAATATTTACCAGTTCTACGAACTACCTGGTAACCCTGTAATCTCTAAACATACCCCCTCCATTTTTGGTGATAAGTTGGTAACTTCTGCTAACGTCTGGAAAATCTATAAAATACATATCAATTCCCTAACTAACCGGGTAAGTTTCTGGTAACCTCTACATGTAAACAGCCCTCAATTCCATGAACTAACCTGGTAATTTCTGGTAACCTTCACAAGTAAACCCATTAATTCCGTGAAATAACCTTCTATATCCCGGGTAACCTCCAAATA
>JACEFZ010015227.1:0-16428 GCA_014155875.1 Cepaea nemoralis
TTTTTCCTTCCATACTTTATCAAATGCTTTTTCTAAATCTATCCAGACTGCTAGTGTGTGCTTTTTCTCTTGGAAGGCATCCTCTATTTCCTGAGCTATATAGGTTATTTGATCTTCAGTGGATCTGTATTTTCTGAATCCTGCTTGGTGTGGTGTTAAGAGTTGGTTTTCTTCCAGATGCCATGTTAGCCTGCCATTGATAATGCGTTCCATTAATTTTCCTACACAGCTAAGTAGACTGATAGGTCGATAGCCATTTGGTTCTTCCAGGTCTTTTCCTTTCTTTGGGACTGGTATTAGTATAGCTTCCTTCCATGCCTGTGGGACTATTCCTCTCTTCCAGCTGTTATTTAGGACTGCTAGTAGTTTCTTCTTTGCCTTGGTGCCTAGTCCTATTAGCATTTCATTTGTGATTCCATCCTTTCCTGGTGATTTCTTCTTTTTTAGGGTATCATTGCCTGTTCCATTTCTTCCATTGTTAGATTTGCCATCATAGTATTCTGCTGCTGTCTCTGTATTTCTATGATGTATCTGTTTGTCTTTGATTGCTTTCTTCTGTTCGGTTGTAATATCAATGTGGTTTGCATTTGCATAGTGTTCCATTAGTGCATTTGCAGCCTTTTTGCCTGTAAGCAAGGCATTTCCTTGTTTAATTGTTATTTGTTTTGTTTCTAGGTCCTTCATTGTTCATGGCTTTCACTAGTTTCCATAGTTTGTTTCCATCCCTGTCAAAATTCAGGTTTTCTGTTTTTTTCCCTCCAACAATCTCTTGTTGTTTGATTTACTGTTCTTTTATATTTTGCTGAGATGGCTTTGAGAGAGATGTTTGCTTCAATTGTTTGTTCTCTCTCTGCTGTCTTCCTGGCATCTTCAACTTTGTCCTCCAAACTTTGTAGTTCTTCAGTCCAGTATGGTTTGTAATTTTTCCTCGCTCCTCTTGGAATGGACTCAGTGGCTGCCTGTATTATCGCTCTGTTTAGACTTTCCACCATTTGCTTTATGTTGCCATATCGTGCATTTATGTTTTTCACAATATTTGTCTGTTAGTATGGCAATCTGTCCCAATCTGCTCGTTTGTAATTCCAGCGGGGCAAGGGCTTTTGCTCCTGTGGAACATACTCCATAATCATTTCAAGCTTGATTGGTCCTGTGGTCACTACCTGCTAATTGGTCCAGCACATGGCGATCGATTTTGTGGAGGATGTCTCTGTGCAGAAAGCTAAGTCTGGAGTAGAAGTGGTAAGCCATCTTCTGGAGTAGAAGCTCGGTGTGTCATCCGCTTTGTTGAGTAGATGGAGATTTGAGTCTATTTCCCAGTCCTCCAATTCATCTCCTCTTTTGTCAGTATCTGGGTATCCCCATCTTTCTGAACGGCTATTAAAGTCTCCGACAATAACTGCAGTTTGTGTCAGTTATTTTCATGTTCTTCCTTTGTTCAATTTCAGCGCCCCCCCCCCCCACCCCCGGCCCAACTGGAGGTAATCAAATCATCAAATCTGCCCTTTCATGTACAATTACAGAGGCGTAACCTGATCGGTAGATACAATTCAGCTCTTGTAGGCGGAGGTCAGCGTTCGTCTTAAACACCCAGGTGTGTTTATACCGAGATAGCGGGTTCAAACCCCTACACCGGTCAGTTGGACTAAAATCTTGACTTATCGTCTTTGACTTGGAGGCGTAAATTTACAAGTGCCTCAGAAGTCGGAGTGCGTTTCGCCTGATGGCGAGGGACACTAGAAACAGAGAAATGCTAATCCACGCGCAAAAATCACTCAGTGCACCAGAAATAGTAGCATCTGTATGGACTACGCTTGAGTTCAACCCTATAAAAAACTTGTGAATTCAATTGTTACCCATTTTCCTAGTTTGTTCCAGGCCTTGCATTGTTCTGTCCTATCTCAGGCCTGAATTTGTCTAGCTTGTTTCAGGTCTTCGTGTTCTAACGCAGGGCATTGCCATGATGAATGCGAATGTGGCACGGTTCAGTATTTCAATGTTTGTTGTTCCCGCGTTCCTCTTTCTACGGAAGTGTGTCACGCCTAGTTGTGCATCTCTCTCGGTCAAAGGTCAGATCCTCCGACTTCCACATTAATGTATGTAAGATTTTCTTCCTCTAGAAAGATTCCACCCAGGGTAGCGTGCTGCCATACCCGTGGGTAGGTTTTCTTTCTAGCCATCATGTCCCAGAGAGAATGGTTCGGTAAGGAATGCCCAGAAGACCTGGCCGCCACTCAGTGGGTCTAGGAATGGCCAGATAGTATCATTAGTATTGGGACTTCTCGCTGGCCGTTGAAGATGAGGACGGAGCACTCATGGAATGTTTCGAACGTTATGTCGGTTATTGACTCAATCAACTAAACTCCAAACAATTTTACAATTTTACTTGTACCAGAGCAGCGGGTTTATTGCCTACTCTTTGCGATTTTTCAACTCTGGGATTTTTAACTTGTGCAGAGCAGACGTGACTTCCCAGTTGTCTGTCGTCTGTTTTCTTGTCTGATGTAGATTATGTACATATCAGACAAACAACAGGTTATTGTAAACAATATTACGTTGTTGATCTAGATCTTTGTGCTTATTGTATTTAGTTACTGCAATGAATGTGTGCACGTCTTTAAGATGTTGATTAACGACACACACTATGTGATCAATGCCTTTAGATTGTGTGAAAAAGTGATCAACAATAGCTTGACAATTGCCCCACAGGGAGTATGATAACTACGGTGGGGCTTGAAGGCTTGCCTGCAGAGCATAGTTGGGCGATCTTGTTCTTGGGAATATAAAGCTGAAGACGTGACAATTAGGAATGTTAGTAAACAGACTTTGTGTAGCGACAAGATATGCGCAGACAGACAGACAGACAGACAGACAGACAGACAGACAGACAGACAGACAGACAGACAGACAGACAGACAGACGGACGGACGGACGGACGGACGGACGGACAGACAGACAGACAGATTGGAAGATATCAAACGGACAGACATATAACGAAATAGGCGGGCAGGCAGGGGGACAGACGGATAGATTGTTGAGTTTATAGATGGATGGATGAATAGACTGACAGAGAGGCTGACAGATGGACAAACCTATTGACAGATGCACAGACAGACAGACAGGCAGGCAGACTGTCAAACAGGAAGGAAGGAAGACATACAGAAGAGCAGATAGACAGACAGACAAGACCAAAGACAGGCAGACTGGCAGATAGACATACCTGCAAATAACATACACAGACAGTCAGATATAAAGATAGCAGGCAGTCGGACAGACGGCTAGATTTTTGAGTGTATGGGTGGATGAGCGGACAGACAGGGAGGCATACTGATAGACACACAGAGTTACAGAAAGAGAGACAGACAAACAACCAACCAAACAGACAGATATACAGATTGAAAAAGATAAATGCAGACTGTCAGACCTCAAAAGTAACAGAAAGAGAGACAGACGAACAACCGACCTTACAGACAGACAGAAAGATTGACAGTTATAAATGCAGACAACCGGACCTCTACCGTAACAGCTGTCTGTGATAGACAGAGATTTAGTAGGCACGGTTTGGTGCAGAAAGGGTTAACCCTAAGCTAACGCAGCATTGTGGTGCAATAAATAATATAAAAAATCACACAGTAATGCAGCTTTACAGAATACAATTACGGGGAACACAGAACGTTGCTACAACTAGCCTCACCAGAAAACAAATACCAACGCCAAACACAACATATTATCACTGAAATGCCAAGCTACTGAACGTACATTTACCAAGCGATCACAAACAGCCAATAATTTTGGGATTGACTGCGACGTCCTGTAAAGGATATGCAACTAACTTTAATTCTTATATAGACAGCCGTGGGAGTCTGGTGTCGAGGGACCGGACAGTGGCTACACGATTGCCTATAGACCTGGTAGTCATACGTTCAAATCCCTTTCAAGGCAGGGATCTTTTTCACTGAGCTGCGCTCCCAGGCAGCCAAGCCTGAAACTGGTATCGGGATATTTCCTGAGAAGAAAAGGCAGCCGACGTGATATTGGGCATCACCCATCAATTGCCAACTGGCCAATACAAATATGAGGCTGGTACCAAATTTTCCGTTCGTATAATCATCATCATCATCATCTTCTACTTCTGCCGTCAAGCGTCGTGGGAAGGAATAATTGCGCTTCAGCGCTCGATGGGCGGCACTGGATAGTGTCATTCCTTGTGGTTGTACAATCTCTTTGATGTTGTAAATTCATTTTCTCTTGGGCGTCCTCTTGGTCTCGTCGCAGATGAACTTTGATGTAGGGCCAGTAATGGTAGTTGATGGTGTTGCATTCTACACGACCTGACCAAACCACTTGATCTTCTGTCTTTTAATAAATGTGGCGTAAGGTGTTGATCCCACAGTCTGTATGATAACAACATTCTTAATCGGTCTCGGATTGTTAAGTTGGCAGCTCTCCTCGGCATCTCATCTCGCAGGTGTTTGATTTTTGCGAGAGTGTGATTTGGATAAAGTGCAAGTTTGAAATTTGTAGCATAGGGTTGGTGTGAATATGCTGTTTATTATTTGTCGTTTTGCGGACATGGGTATGTTTGGATGTTTCAGTAAGGGTGATAGTTGATATGTAAGTGCACTAGCTTTTTGACATCTGATTTCGAGATCTCAGTCCAATCTGCCACCTTCTGTGATCATACTTCCAAGATATCTAAATTCTTTAACTTGTTTCAGAGGTGTGCTATTTTCTGTATACTTAGTGGACCAGGAGATCTGCTATTTAAAAAAAAATAAATAACTTGCATTACTTCAGCTTTGTCTGTATTTATACTCATTTTGTATCTGTTGCTTGTTGAACTCAGATTATTAATATGATTTTGTAGTCTGCCCTAGTCTCAATTCGTATCAATGAATATAAACAGGGTTCTTTCACTTTACTCTTTGTGTGTCGATTGGTGAAACAAACATGGCGGCAGCACCATATACACATCTCATTGCGTGAACAATGGAGTTGGGGTCTTTTATTTTAACTGTTAGTTAGTTAGTTAGTTAGTTAGTTAGTTAGTTAGTTAGTTAGTCGCAGTTCCAACTTCACAGCAACGGGTCGTCCCCATTATACTCCGTTCCTGTGCCAGTGAATTCACACAAAACGCTCCCCACTGCACAATGTGAAAAGTGGAAAAGACAGGAGTCTCGACAGACGACAGCCCGCACAGATACACTGTGCATAATGCCGCCGCCAGAATGTCAACACAATAGTCCCCCACAAAACACCCAGTTCATTTCTGATGGAATCGGCAGTCATTTTCCCATCTGGATGTTTCCTAGATGTTCACCCACATAGTCCACGAAATACAGTTCATCGTCGATGGCAGTGGCAGTCAACCAGAAGCCCAGCAGCCACGCATTTCCGCAAAAGGCAAAAACCGGTCAACTCTGGGACATAGCCATCTGCCGTCGCTCCGAACATGCAGTCACGTTCCAAAAAACCTCTGGCAGATTCAAAAGCATTTCACACGAAACTCACAGCTCACAGTGTCGCGCCACGCACTCACTCAGTAGCAGGGCGACGGAACCATTAAGCCTCCTTAGTCGCCTCTTACGACATGAGTGGTAGGCTGCAGTGTTGCTATTATTTGCTTCCGAGAACCAAGTGATGACTGTGAATCTACAACAATGGCCAGACTTCGGGAGCAGCAAATTAAAAGAGGGGTGGCCAAACAAGAACACTACGCAGGAAGCCAAAGAAGATTGATAAACCAACACAGAACTGGCGTCGTTAGCCGCTACACGCTGCGGGATTTGCTGAGGAGGGGATCCGAGCACTTATGGACTGAATGGTTCGATGTGCAACGAGGATGATCTGTCAACTAACTAACTAACTAACTATTATTTGCTTCCCTTATGGGCCCCGGCAACACACAGGATTTTAACTGTATTTTCACTTAGTGTTTACTTTCACCCTTTTCTGGCCTAGACATTTGTTAATTTCAAATTACGGGTCAAGGGTTAAGTCCCTACATCTTTCGCACGAGCTCTTTTTTGACCTGCAAGCAAGGGAAAGATTCAGGGCTAGGGGAGGGGAGGGTGTGAAACGCATAGTTGTGCTCTGATTATAAACCTTCGTCCTAGACCTTGCCTGTGTTTGTCGGTTATAGTCTGGCCTGGGACGTAGGCAACACAAACCAGGAATTGTCCTTTCACGTGCCCGCCAACCTTCACCTTCCTTGAGACCGAAATATGGAACGGCGAGGCAGCGGTTCGCCGGTGTGTCGGTTTCGAGGATAGCTAGCGGTAACTCTGAATGTATTATTTGCAAAAAATGCTGGTGTTGACTGCAATGTCATGTAAAGGATATGCAACTAATTTTATTTAATGGTTATTTGTATTACTTTACTTTATTCGTGGAGGAACGCAGTTGGGAGGGTACACGACTTATCCTAGTGCAAGGAAATGTAATCTAAAAACTAAATGTCATGGCAGGGCAGACCAGGCCCTAAGCCTTCGTCGGCAATTGGTTTACTATCGAAGACAGGCGGACAGTTTAAGCATTGCTTTGCAATTTAACATAAGTTAAATATATATAACTAGGCTACCAACTAACAGTATACCACAACACGCAATGATTTACATACCTGATGGAAGCAGAAGAAGAGCCGACCACGTAAACGATGAGCAGGGGAATAAGTTATTCCCCTGCTCATCGTTTACGTGGTCGGGCCTCTTCTTCTGCTTCCATCAGGTATGTAAATCATTGCGTGTTGTGGTATACTGTTAGTTGGTAGCCTAGTTATATATATTTAACTTATGTTAAATTGCAAAGCAATGCTTAAACTGTCCGCCTGTCTTCGATAGTAAACCAATTGCCGACGAAGGCTTAGGGCCTGGTCTGCCCTGCCATGACATTTAGTTTTTAGATTACATTTCCTTGCACTAGGATAAGTCGTGTACCCTCCCAACTGCGTTCCTCCACGAATAAAGTAAAGTAATACAAATAACCATTAAATAAAATTAGTTGCATATCCTTTACATGACATTGCAGTCAACACCAGCATTTTTTGCAAATAATACATTCAGAGTTACCGCTAGCTATCCTCGAAACCGACACACCGGCGAACCGCTGCCTCGCCGTTCCATATTTCGGTCTCAAGGAAGGTGAAGGTTGGCGGGCACGTGAAAGGACAATTCCTGGTTTGTGTTGCCTACGTCCCAGGCCAGACTATAACCGACAAACACAGGCAAGGTCTAGGACGAAGGTTTATAATCAGAGCACAACTATGCGTTTCACACCCTCCCCTCCCCTAGCCCTGAATCTTTCCCTTTGCTTGCAGGTCAAAAAGAGCTCGTGCGAAAGATGTAGGGACTTAACCCTTGACCCGTAATTTGAAATTAACAAATGTCTAGGCCAGAAAAGGGTGAAAGTAAACACTAAGTGAAAATACAGTTAAAATCCTGTGTGTTGCCGGGGTCCATAAGGGAAGCAAATAATAGTTAGTTAGTTAGTTAGTTAGTTAGTTGACAGATCATCCTCGTTGCACATCGAACCATTCAGTCCATAAGTGCTCGGATCCCCTCCTCAGCAAATCCCGCAGCGTGTAGCGGCTAACGACGCCAGTTCTGTGTTGGTTTATCAATCTTCTTTGCTTCCTGCGTAGTGTTCTTGTTTGGCCACCCCTCTTTTAATTTGCTGCTCCCGAAGTCTGGCCATTGTTGTAGATTCACAGTCATCACTTGGTTCTCGGAAGCAAATAATAGCAACACTGCAGCCTACCACTCATGTCGTAAGAGGCGACTAAGGAGGCTTAATGGTTCCGTCGCCCTGCTACTGAGTGAGTGCGTGGCGCGACACTGTGAGCTGTGAGTTTCGTGTGAAATGCTTTTGAATCTGCCAGAGGTTTTTTGGAACGTGACTGCATGTTCGGAGCGACGGCAGATGGCTATGTCCCAGAGTTGACCGGTTTTTGCCTTTTGCGGAAATGCGTGGCTGCTGGGCTTCTGGTTGACTGCCACTGCCATCGACGATGAACTGTATTTCGTGGACTATGTGGGTGAACATCTAGGAAACATCCAGATGGGAAAATGACTGCCGATTCCATCAGAAATGAACTGGGTGTTTTGTGGGGGACTATTGTGTTGACATTCTGGCGGCGGCATTATGCACAGTGTATCTGTGCGGGCTGTCGTCTGTCGAGACTCCTGTCTTTTCCACTTTTCACATTGTGCAGTGGGGAGCGTTTTGTGTGAAATTCACTGGCACAGGAACGGAGTATAATGGGGACGACCCGTTGCTGTGAAGTTGGAACTGCGACTAACTAACTAACTAACTAACTAACTAACAGTTAAAATAAAAGACCCCAACTCCATTGTTCACGCAATGAGATGTGTATATGGTGCTGCCGCCATGTTTGTTTCACCAATCGACACACAAAGAGTAAAGTGAAAGAACCCTGTTTATATTCATTGATACGAATTGAGACTAGGGCAGACTACAAAATCATATTAATAATCTGAGTTCAACAAGCAACAGATACAAAATGAGTATAAATACAGACAAAGCTGAAGTAATGCAAGTTATTTATTTTTTTTTAAATAGCAGATCTCCTGGTCCACTAAGTATACAGAAAAATAGCACACCTCTGAAACAAGTTAAAGAATTTAGATATCTTGGAAGTATGATCACAGAAGGTGGCAGATTGGACTGAGATCTCGAAATCAGATGTCAAAAAGCTAGTGCACTTACATATCAACTATCACCCTTACTGAAACATCCAAACATACCCATGTCCGCAAAACGACAAATAATAAACAGCATATTCACACCAACCCTATGCTACAAATTTCAAACTTGCACTTTATCCAAATCACACTCTCGCAAAATCAACACCTGCGAGATGAGATGCCCGAGGAGAGCTGCCAACTTAACAATCCGAGACCGATTAAGAAATGTTGTTATCATACAGACTGTGGGATCAACACCTTACGCCACATTTATTAAAAGACAGAAGATCAAGTGGTTTGGTCAGGTCGTTAGAATGCAACACCATCAACTACCATTACTGGCCCTACATCAAAGTTCATCTGCGACGAGACCAAGAGGACGCCCAAGAAGAAAATGAATTTACAACATCAAAGAGATTGTACAACCACAAGGAATGACACTATCCAGTGCCGCCCATCGAGCGCTGAAGCGCAATTATTCCTTCCCACGACGCTTGACGGCAGAAGTAGAAGATGATGATGATGATGATTATACGAACGGAAATTTGGTACCAGCCTCATATTTGTATTGGCCAGTTGGCAATTGATGGGTGATGCCCAATATCACGTCGGCTGCCTTTTCTTCTCAGGAAATATCCCGATACCAGTTTCAGGCTTGGGCTGCCTGGGAGCGCAGCTCAGTGAAAAAGATCCCTGCCTTGAAAGGGATTTGAACGTATGACTACCAGGTCTATAGGCAATCGTGTAGCCACTGTCCGGTCCCCTCGACACCAGACTCCCACGGCTGTCTATATAAGAATTAAAGTTAGTTGCATATCCTTTACAGGACGTCGCAGTCAATCCCAAAATTATTGGCTGTTTGTGATCGCTTGGTAAATGTACGTTCAGTAGCTTGGCATTTCAGTGATAATATGTTGTGTTTGGCGTTGGTATTTGTTTTCTGGTGAAGGCTAGTTGTAGCAACGTTCTGTGTTCCCCGTAATTGTATTCTGTAAAGCTGCATTACTGTGTGATTTTTTATATTATTTATTGCACCACAATGCTGCGTTAGCTTAGGGTTAACCCTTTCTGCACCAAACCGTGCCTACTAAATCTCTGTCTATCACAGACAGCTGTTACGGTAGAGGTCCGGTTGTCTGCATTTATAACTGTCAATCTTTCTGTCTGTCTGTAAGGTCGGTTGTTCGTCTGTCTCTCTTTCTGTTACTTTTGAGGTCTGACAGTCTGCATTTATCTTTTTCAATCTGTATATCTGTCTGTTTGGTTGGTTGTTTGTCTGTCTCTCTTTCTGTAACTCTGTGTGTCTATCAGTATGCCTCCCTGTCTGTCCGCTCATCCACCCATACACTCAAAAATCTAGCCGTCTGTCCGACTGCCTGCTATCTTTATATCTGACTGTCTGTGTATGTTATTTGCAGGTATGTCTATCTGCCAGTCTGCCTGTCTTTGGTCTTGTCTGTCTGTCTATCTGCTCTTCTGTATGTCTTCCTTCCTTCCTGTTTGACAGTCTGCCTGCCTGTCTGTCTGTCTGTGCATCTGTCAATAGGTTTGTCCATCTGTCAGCCTCTCTGTCAGTCTATTCATCCATCCATCTATAAACTCAACAATCTATCCGTCTGTCCCCCTGCCTGCCCGCCTATTTCGTTATATGTCTGTCCGTTTGATATCTTCCAATCTGTCTGTCTGTCTGTCCGTCCGTCCGTCCGTCCGTCCGTCCGTCTGTCTGTCTGTCTGTCTGTCTGTCTGTCTGTCTGTCTGTCTGTCTGTCTGTCTGTCTGTCTGTCTGTCTGCGCATATCTTGTCGCTACACAAAGTCTGTTTACTAACATTCCTAATTGTCACGTCTTCAGCTTTATATTCCCAAGAACAAGATCGCCCAACTATGCTCTGCAGGCAAGCCTTCAAGCCCCACCGTAGTTATCATACTCCCTGTGGGGCAATTGTCAGCTATTGTTGATCAACTTTTTCACACAATCTAAAGGCATTGATCACATAGTGTGTGTCGTTAATCAACATCTTAAAGACGTGCACACATTCATTGCAGTAACTAAATACAATAAGCACAAAGATCTAGATCAACAACGTAATATTGTTTACAATAACCTGTTGTTTGTCTGATATGTACATAATCTACATCAGACAAGAAAACAGACGACAGACAACTGGGAAGTCACGTCTGCTCTGCACAAGTTAAAAATCCCAGAGTTGAAAATCGCAAAGAGTAGGCAATAAACCCGCTGCTCTGGTACAAGTAAAAATTGTAAAATTGTTTGGAGTTTAGTTGAATTGAGTCAATAACCGACATAACGTTCGAAACATTCCCATGAGTGCTCCGTCCTCATCTTCAACGGCCAGCGAGAAGTCCCAATACTAATGATACTATCTGGCCATTCCTAGACCCACTGAGTGGCGGCCAGGTCTTCTGGGCATTCCTTACCGAACCATTCTCTCTGGGACATGATGGCTAGAAAGAAAACCTACCCACGGGTATGGCAGCACGCTACCCTGGGTGGAATCTTTCTAGAGGAAGAAAATCTTACATACATTAATGTGGAAGTCGGAGGATCTGACCTTTGACCGAGAGAGATGCACAACTAGGCGTGACACACTTCCGTAGAAAGAGGAACCGGGAACAACAAACATTGAAATACTGAACCGTGCCACATTCGCATTCATCATGGCAATGCCCTGCGTTAGAACACGAAGACCTGAAACAAGCTAGACAAATTCAGGCCTGAGATAGGACAGAACAATGCAAGGCCTGGAACAAACTAGGAAAATGGGTAACAATTGAATTCACAAGTTTTTATAGGGTTGAACTCAAGCGTAGTCCATACAGATGCTACTATTTCTGGTGCACTGGAGTGATTTTTGCGCGTGGATTAGCATTTCTCTGTTTCTAGTGTCCCTCGCCATCAGGCGAACGCACTCCGACTTCTGAGGCACTTGTAATTTACGCCTCCAAGTCAAAGACGATAAGTCAAGATTTTAGTCCAACTGACCGGTGTAGGGGTTGAACCCGCTATCTCGGTATAAACACACTGGGTGTTTAAGAACGAACGCTGACCTCCGCCTACAAGAGCTGAATTGTATCTACCGATCAGGTTACGCCTCTGTAATTGTACATGAAAGGGCAGATTTGATGATTTGATTACCTCCAAGGTGGGCCGGGGGGGGGGGGGGGGGGCGCTGAAATTGAACAAAGGAAGAAACATGAAAATAACTGACACAAACTGCATTATTGTCGGAGACTTTAATAGCCGTTCAGAAAGATGGGGATACCCAGATACTGACAAAAGAGGAGATGAATTGGAGGACTGGGAAATAGACTCAAATCTCCATCTACTCAACAAAGCGGATGACACACCGAGCTTCTACTCCAGAAGATGGCTTACCACTTCTACTCCAGACTTAGCTTTCTGCACAGGAGACATCCTCCACAAAATCGATCGCCATGTGCTGGACCAATTAGCAGGTAGTGACCACAGACCAATCAAGCTTGAAATGAATATGGAGTATGTTCCACAGGAGCAAAAGCCCTTGCCCCGCTGGAATTACAAACGAGCAGATTGGGACAGATTTGCCATACTAACAGACAAATATTGTGAAAACATAAATGCACGATATGGCAACATAAAGCAAATGGTGGAAAGTCTAAACAGAGCGATAATACAGGCAGCCACTGAGTCCATTCCAAGAGGAGCGAGGAAAAATTACAAACCATACTGGACTGAAGAACTACAAAGTTTGGAGGACAAAGTTGAAGATGCCAGGAAGACAGCAGAGAGAGAACAAACAATTGAAGCAAACATCTCTCTCAAAGCCATCTCAGCAAAATATAAAAGAACAGTAAATCAAACAACAAGAGATTGTTGGAGGGAAAAAACAGAAAACCTGAATTTTGACAGGGATGGAAACAAACTATGGAAACTAGTGAAAGCCATGAACAATGAAGGACCTAGAAACAAACAAATAACAATTAAACAAGGAAATGCCTTGCTTACAGGCAAAAAGGCTGCAAATGCACTAATGGAACACTATGCAAATGCAAACCACATTGATATTACAACCGAACAGAAGAAAGCAATCAAAGACAAACAGATACATCATAGAAATACAGAGACAGCAGCAGAATATATGATGGCAAATCTAACAATGGAAGAAATGGAACAGGCAATGAATACCCTAAAAAAGAAGAAATCACCAGGAAAGGATGGAATCACAAATGAAATGCTAATAGGACTAGGCACCAAGGCAAAGAAGAAACTACTAGCAGTCCTAAATAACAGCTGGAAGAGAGGAATAGTCCCACAGGCATGGAAGGAAGCTATACTAATACCAGTCCCAAAGAAAGGAAAAGACCTGGAAGAACCAAATGGCTATCGACCTATCAGTCTACTTAGCTGTGTAGGAAAATTAATGGAACGCATTATCAATGGCAGGCTAACATGGCATCTGGAAGAAAACCAACTCTTAACACCACACCAAGCAGGATTCAGAAAATACAGATCCACTGAAGATCAAATAACCTATATAGCTCAGGAAATAGAGGATGCCTTCCAAGAGAAAAAGCACACACTAGCAGTCTGGATAGATTTAGAAAAAGCATTTGATAAAGTATGGAAGGAAGGACTGAAAGTAAAACTGCAAAACATGCATGTTTGTGGAAAAATGTATAAATGGATCAGCCACTACCTTGAGAACAGAACTGCCAGGACAAAAGTACAAGGACAAACAAGCAAAATGATGCTGCTGGAGCAAGGTGTCCCCCAAGGAGGAGTTCTTTCACCAACATTATTCCTAGCATATATAAATGACATCACAGAAAATTTTCCAGCCAGAGTACACACATCCTCCTTTGCAGATGACCTAGCCATATGGACATCTGAAGAATATATTAGTACAGCTAACAGCAGAATACAGCAAGCCTTATTAGCGCTAGAGGACTGGTCAAAATCATGGCTAGTGAAGATAAGTGAGGAGAAAACAACATGCACAGTGTTCTCCCTCTCAAATAAAACTCAGCAACCTAAGCTGGTATTGAATGGAAAAATATTGCGCCATGAAGAAAATCCAAACTATCTAGGAGTCACCTTTGATCGTCGCCTGACATGGAAGACACAGGTTGAGAAAAATCGAACAAGAGCAAGGCAGAGAATGGCAATCATGAAAAAGCTTGCTGGTACAACGTGGGGAGCAGATGAGAAAGTTCTCAAGAAGTTATATACTGGACGGGTGAGGCCAGTACTGGAATATGGCATTGCAGCTTGGGCAACAGCAGCTAAGTCAAACTTTAACAAAATAAGTAGAGTCCAAAACCAAGGAATGCGAATCATAACTGGAAGCCTGAAGACAACGCCTATTAATGAACTAGAAAAGATCACTTGTTTACAACCAATGCAGGATAGAAGAGATAGCAGAGCCCAGCAACAAGCAGAAAAATTTAGAAGATTGACAGACCACCCTATGTACAACAGATTTAATGGTTTTGGAAAGGGAAGACTGAAGCGTAGCAACTTTGTAGAAACTGCAAAACGAAGGATTAGGGCCGATCCTATACTTAACATATCAACAGTCAAGCCCATACACAATGCACACAACTTCCCAGCTTGGAGACAGCAGCAACTGCCTGAGATGATAGAAAACATTCCTGGTATTGAGAAAAAGAACACTCAGCATGAAACCGAAAGAAGAGAAATAACCCTAAACTACATAAAAGAACATTACCCAAGCAGGAATTGGACCCATGCATATACAGATGGATCAGCCAAAAATTCAATAGAGAATGGAGGAGGAGGAATTCTCCTAAATTTAAAAAATGGAGTGAAAAAAACACATTCAATGGCAACTGGAAAATTTTCAAGTAACTTCAAAGCGGAGGTAGAGGCTTTGAAAACTGCAGCAGAAATGCTCCTGATGGAGGAAAATAAAGAGAAGCAAATAGCTATCTTCACAGATGCAAAGTCAGCTGTCTCAATACTCAAGAGCAATAACAGCACAGAACTAACTGACCTAAGAGCAGCACTCCATGGTCTATGCCAGAAATCCAAAAAAGTTGTAATACAGTGGATCCCATCACATTGCAGTATACCTGGAAACGAAGAGGCTGACAGACTGGCAAAAGAGGGCGGACGACTACCACAGCCTGACATAGACATAACCTATAATGAGGCAAAGAGGTTGATAAAAAGCACTTATAGAACCAAATGGGAATCTGAGCATCCAGGCCATCAGAAGGATGATGCATATTACAAACTCGACCGAAGAGAACAAGTAGCAATCTTCAGACTCCGCACAGGACATAACAGGCTGAAATACCACTTGTTCAATAAACTAAAGATAGGAGATACTGATGAATGTAATTGTAGAACTGGAAAAATGACAGCAAAACATTTGCTGCAGGATTGCCCAACGTATGCAGAACAGAGAAAGATATTTTGGCCCACACCTGCTTCATTTGAGGACAAGCTCTATGGAGATATCAACAAGCTCAAGTTGACCGCAGCTTACTTTAACTACATACAGGTTGACATTTAAAGGTGCATGAAGACCCAGAGGCATGAAATGGAATATTGCTTGGATAGCAAATCCATTATGTGGAAAGTCCAAATCGAAAACTCGCTGTGTGGGCTTCATAAAAGGTGGAAAAGTGTCCTAGTGGCACGAAATGGAATATTGCTTGGATAGCAAATCCATTACGTGGAAAGTCCGAATCAAAAGCCCATTGTGTGGGCTTCAAAAAAGGTGGAAAAGTGTCCTAGTGGCATGAAATGGAATATTGCTTGGATAGCAAATCCATTACGTGGAAAGTCCGAATCGAAAGCTCACTGTGTGGATGTCATCTGCAGACTGCATACTTCTGGTTTCCGGAAGAACAGCCTATGGTGAACGGAAGGCCCAATATACGGAAGTGAGGCTAAGCAGCCATGTGCAGGACGTGACGATTCCTTGGGTGAGCCCAGTATCAGAGCGCTATGTATCGGCTCTGCAAGTATGGAAGCCTCCTTGGATGGCGGGGAATGCCCATGGTCTGCCCCTGCCTTCCCTTGAGGGCTGATCAGGATCTTTGGCTGTTCTATATGGACCAGCTGGGATGGGGGATAACACCACAACAGTGAGAGTCAAACGTCCTAAGAAACCCCCGGGAAGGTTAACCCGGTCAACAAATGCCCGCAGAAGTCGGATGTGTCGGCCTAACGGCGCAAGAACGCAGCTCTGCTGTAAACAGGCACAACGCAATCACATCCGGAAAAAAAACTCCGGGTGAACGAAGAAGAAGAAGAAGAAGAACAAAGGAAGATGTGATACTGTCTGTACGTGATGCACGAGGAAACACAAACCTGTGACTGCATGATCCTACGACTGGTGAAATCGGGAATCTAATTCAACACTAGCAGGAGGGTTCGTGGTAGAGGACAGAGCAGATGCTTGAATAGCCTGGACTACTGGAGATGTACGTATTAATATTCTTCGACATAACTTGGAATACTGGAGCTGCGCGTGTTCATATTCTTCTACATAACCTGGACAACTGGAGCTGTATGCATTCATATCCTTCGACATAACCTGGACTACTGGAGCTGTGAGCATTCATGAGAAATAAAATGGCATCCAGTTATTAGAACTCTTAGAAGTGATATGGGGTGTATTTTTAATGACAGTGCAGTGGTTGAAAATGTTGCCGGTCCAAGTTTTGTATTTACCTATTATGCTGCATGAACTTTACAAA
>JACEFZ010015228.1:0-58989 GCA_014155875.1 Cepaea nemoralis
AACTACAACATTTATGTCTATCATTAGTCATGGATGATTATCATGATGGTGATGGTGAATTCATATTACATATTGATAGTGATGACAAACATTACATAACTTCAGTGTTACTTGTCTCCTATCTGGATCTGTGGTCCAGATCAGCTAAGCAGCTATGGTCAGATCTCCACTCTCCAGTAGAAAACAGCTTGCTGGTGTTCTGACGCCTGTCAGTCCTGGCACTACCTGGTCGTCCCAAGTTCTTGGGATCTATATCTAGCCGCTCTTATTGAGAGCTGTTCTCAAGTCAGACTTATTCTGACTTGAAACCTACAAGCCCAGCCTATTTAAACTAAGTACCACAAAGGCCATTAATCTCTTTGGCGCCACCCTGTCTGGTTCATTCTGTGTTTATTTCAGGCACTACCTGGTCGTCCCAAGTTCTTGGGATCTATATCCAGGCGCTCTTATTGAGAGCTGTTCTCAAGTCAGACTCATTCTGACTTGAAACCTACAAGCCCAGCCTATTTAAACTAAGTACCACAAAGGCCATTAATCTCTTTGGCGCCACCCTGTCTGGTTCATTCTGTGTTTATTTCAATTCCACACAGTCCTGTTTAATTGCCTCCAGACACCTCACACCCCTCTGGCATTCCTGATTCAGTTTTAATTGCCAACATTTACTCTGTGTGGCCAGTCTTGAAACTTCACAGTTGACTGGTTTTACAAGGTATGTTTCACAGTCTGAGTGGTTGGCTGGACTTGGCTTGTTTACAGCCCTAGGCCTATTATCTCCACTTTGGCAAGACGTTGGTCACGCCTGGGCGGTTTTATTAAGCAGACACTTTCACCTGTATTCTGACAGATGAGCCCTGGTGTCAAATCACACTTGTTTCCAGTCTGGTCAGGGTCACATTCCATTTCCCACATAGCCAGTAGACAGATGAATAATACATTTACTGCCAGCTTTGCAAACTTACGTCAAGACTATGTAGCCTTGAATATACGGGAAATAGTTTGTTATTTTGTTGATTTCTCTGAGTGGACCATCATATATGTGTACCAGAGAGTATTCTGGGATGACAACGCGGCGTCTCGCGACAATGGGCTTAATCTTTATTTCAGTCATATAGATTTTGTCCCGAATCAATTTCTGACAAACTGGGGTTGCTTGCCAGGGATAGTACATTTAACTTAGTTGCTGCACCACACTTCTGAGAAATTGGTTGCCAGTCCGGGATCACTTCTGACACCCATATTCAGTTGGTGCATAATTTCAGGTTGCTCTTTTTGGTATTGGAATACAAATCGTTCTCTTCCAATCTTTTGGCCATATACCATATTTTTATATATCTTTTTTTTTCACATAATGCATGATAGATTTGTATGCTTTCTTCTCCTCCCGCTGTAATTAGTTTAGCTGGTATCTCATCACATCCAGGTGATTTACCATTCTTCAGGTTCTTTATTGCCCATGCAATTTCATCTAATGAGGGTTCAGGTTCTGTCTCTGCTGTCATTGGTTCATGTATCTAATTCATATCCTCATAGGCATTCATATCATACATTCCACTGCAGTATTCCTGCCATCTTTCTAGAATTTGTCTAGATTAAGGTATTTCCCAATTTGTCACATATACCATTCAATTGAGGTTGAACATTTCTTGTCAATAACTTCATTTCTTTGAACATTTTATAATCTCTTCCACTCTTACGATATTGCTCTATTCTGGTACAGACATCTTGTATATATTGGTGTTTGTCATTTCTTGTGTACTTTCCTATTTCTCGAGTTAAAGTTGTATACGTCACCTTGCTGTTATTGGATTAATCTCCTTTCTATTTCTGTTCCCTTCGTTGTTTTACTCATTCTAACGTGTCTGATATAATTCATCGCTAATGTTGCTTTTTCTTGGTCGGAATTAAATCTTTGGCTGCAGTTATCAAGAAATATCTCGCCTGTACTGCCAATTCATCAGGTGTCAATTATTCCTGTATAGACATTAAGACCTCAAAACCATTCTTCACTTTTACGTTGTATGCAGCTGGTAATTTTGTAAGATCAAAACGAAGTGGCCTTGTTCCTCGGGTAAGCTTATTGAGTTTTACTTTCACATATGCTTCTAATAACTGATCATCTGTATCACAGTCTGCACTTCGTAATGTTTTTGCCGATGTTATGCTTGATCTCCATCTTCTTTGTATTAAACTATAATCTACCTTTGTTTGTTTTGTAGTACTGTCCGGAAATTTCCACGTGAAGAGTCGTCGTGGGTGTTGTTTAAAAAGTGTGTTGGCTATCGTTAACTCATTTTCTGTGCAAAATACAATTAATTTATCACCTGCATACTTTGTATTTCCCAATCAAAATGTTCCTAACACGTGTCTCTCATATTCAGCTTTTTCTGTACCCACTTTTGAATTAAAATGTCCCATTATTATTGTTATGTCATTATGACCAATCTTATCTAATGTGTCTTGCAGTATGCTGTAAAAATCTGCAATTTCGTCTTCCTCTGCTGTTGAAGTAGGTGCATAAATCTTTATGAGAGTTGTGTTTTCTTTTTCTTTAAGTCTGACAGTGAGGACTCTATCACTAACCACGTTATATTCAATTAAAGCTTTTGCAGTTATTTTATCTAAAAGAACTACCACTCCGATCTGGCCTCCGACATCTCTACCAGAATATATGAACAGACTTCCACTTTCAGTTGTAGAATGTCCCTTGCCTCTTAAGCGATGTTCGCAAATTCCTAAAATGTTAATATTTAACCTCTCAATCTCATCACATACTATCTTAAGCTTTCCCTCATAGAGACTTATCACACTCCAAGTTCATAGTCTCACTATCCTTCTTAGTCTGACACATGGGACTGAGACGAATGTTGCCAATTCCTTGGACTGCCAGAGTAGCTAACAACGATTGCCTGAAGCAGGCTAAGGAATCTAAAACATTCTTTGCAACAATAAGAAAGTGACAAATAGCTTTCTTCGGTCATGCGATGAGAATAGAGGCATTGGAGAGCATCGTGACAACTGGAAAGATCGAGGGGAAGAGAGGCAGAGGTAGACATCCTGTATAGACATCAAGACCCCAAAACCATTCTTCACTTTTACATTGCATGCAGCTGGTAATTTTGTGAGATCAAAACGAAGTTGCATTGTTCCTCGGGTAACCTTTGAGAAGAGATAGAGAAAAATGATGCTGGATGGATTGAGACGGTGGCATGGAGGAATATAACCAGCAGAGTTCATCCAAAACACGAACGAACGAACGAACGGAAAAAATTTATTTTCAAAATATTACAAATTGGGCACGCAGGTCAGTCTTACATTCGGCCTTTCTAATAACTCATCTTTCGTTCATCAATTGTGGATAATACATTCGCATAGGAAAACAACATTGTCAACTGGATGTTGTAAACATAAACAATGCATATTACCGTTTTATGAGACAGGCAGACACACGTACACATGCACATCCATAAACACACACGCACACATACATACCTGCATGCATACTTACATCATTTGCATACACTCTCACAGTTATGCACACACTCAATAACATACAAATACACACTCCTTCGCATACACTGCGTGCATGCATACATACACACACAAACATACACACACACATACACGAACATACATACACAAACATACACATATACATACACAAACATACACACATATACACGCGCACATACACACACATACACACATACATACACACATACATATTCACATACACATAATACTCACATAAATCACACATACACACACGGACTCATACACACAAACACACAAACATGCGCACATACACACACTCATACACACCCATATACACACATGGACACACATAAATACATATGCACACACATACTCACACAAACACACAAATACACACGCATATACACACAAATACACACGCATATACACATGTACACACATACACACAAACATACACACATATACATGCATACACACATACACACAAATATACACTCATACGCAGACACACACACACATACAAACTCATGCATACACGTACACACATGCAAACAATTACACGCACATACACACAGATGCACATACATGCATATGTACATACATACACGAACATACACACATACACACGCGCTTAAACATATGCACACATAAGCACACTCACACATAAACATACGCACCCATACACAGATATGCACACACTACACACAAACACACACACTTACTCACACACGTACATGCACATAAATACCAGACATGCACACACACATACACAATTTCACATTTAAACACATACACACACACAAGCACACGCACAAACAGACAAACATATACAAATGTATACACATACATACACGCACATACACACATAAACACACAAACATATACACACATACACGCACATATACACATACACATAGACACACATACAGACACAGATATACATATACACAAGCACATACACACATCTACACACATATTTACGTTCACATACACATGGCGAGGTGTGGATACAAGTGCCAACAGAGTTCTGTACATCCTTTTCAGTGTGTATCCAACTAGACAGGAAATGCAGACAAGAAAATCCAGCTGCTCCTGGAGGCGGAAGTACAGACTCTGATCTTCGTTAATTCTTTAGAGGATGATGCTGTCATTTACACGGATGGGTCGGTCGTCCGAGGAGTGAGAAGTTCATGGACCTTTACGGCTCAGGCCGGAGGGAAAATTGTGAAGGAAGAGTCTGGCGCTTTTGCTTTAACCACAAGCAGCCTGACTATGGAAGTCACGGCAGGAAGTAAAGCAATAACATGGCTCGAGACACAGACATTCAATAGGGCATGTTTCCTTAGTGACTTAATGAGTATGCTCAGGAGGATAGAGATGGGGTGGGTCCGAAGAGAGTGGCTACTGTCTCTGGAGCGGTCTCGGCTGGCAAAGATTAGTTTCATCTTAGTGCCAGGGCATGCGGGTGTACAAGGAAATTAGTAGGCTGTCAAGCTCGCAGGTAAGGCTACTGTGGAAGGTGGACGCGCCATGGACCAGGCAGACATTCTGAATGCTCTACGAGAAGTAAGTCGTTTACGAGAACTAAGCGATGACTGGGAATTTACAACCATGGTCAGGCTGCGAGAACAGCAAGTCAAAAGAGGTGTGGCCTAACAAGAACACTACGCAGGAAGCCAAAGAGGAGTAATAAACTAACACAGAAGAGGTGTCGTGAGCCGCTACACGCTACGAGATTTGCTGAGGAGGGGATCGGAGCACTTATGGACTCAATGGTTCGATGTGCAATTTGGATGATCTGTTGACTAACTAACATACACATGTACACACACTTACACACACACACGTACACACATATCCATAAACACATACACACACATTTACACACATGCACATCTACATCTACAACCATGGTCAGGCTGCGAGAACAGAAAGTTAAAGAGGTGTGGCTAAACAGAACACTACGCAGGAAGCCAAAGAAGAGTAATAAACCAACACAGAACTGGTGTCGTGAGCCACTATACGTTGCGGGGTTTTCTCAGGAGGGAATCCGAGCACTTATGGACTCAATGGTTCGATGTGCAATTTGGATGATCTGTCGACTAACTAACTAACTAGCATATACATATACACACGCTTACACACACACAAACACACACATATATCCATACACACATACACACATTTACACACATACAGACATGCACACACATAGACACACATACTCACATATACACAAATACACACAGATAGACACGCACACACATAAACACATATAAACACACACACCCACCCACACACATACTCCCACATCTAGACACATACACGCTGTTTAACATAATCACTACAACTAATATGAACAAACTCCCACACTTTACACGCACACATACACTAACTATTATCGTGAGCATCCTCACAAAAATGACCCCCCCCCCCCCCCAAAAAAAAGGGGGGGGGGGAATGGGGAACAATGGAAACATTGTGAAATTGAAACAAACATAGATTGTACATCTTGTAACGTAAAATATAGTGATGCAATTCAATAATATAATTCATGAAAATGACATACACATTATGAAATACACATACTCACACATACTCATACATACACACACATAAACACACACACACAAGCACACACACAAGCACATACATTCACACATACACACACACACACGCATACAAGTGCACACACATACACGCACATACACACTCATACACCCACATACAAACATATACCCACATACACACATATATAAACACACACATAGACACATACACACATACATACGCACATATACACACACTTATACACATGTAAACACATACCCATACACACACATACATACATACAGACATGTACACACACAAAAACACACACACTCACATACGCACGCATAAGCACACATACATACACAAGCACACACACACATAAGCATACATACATACACAATATAAAGACACATACACACACGTACACTCACATGCACACATATACACACACCAATCAACAAAGAACACCAAAGACCGAGATCTGTGGAGAGCCACGAGCACCTACGCCAGCTGGCAGGTCACTTGATGATGATGATGATGATGATGATGATGATGATGATGATGATGATGATGATGATGATGATGATTCCCTAGAAGGGAATAATTGGAAAGGCCTTCATCTGGAATCCACAGGGAAAATGAAATATAGGAACACCTAAAAACACTTGGGAAAGAGAAGCAGAATTCAAAATTCCAGTTCTTTATAACATTACTTCCATCATAATCCTCATAATCATCACCGTTATAATCATCACAAAGTGCCTTGAAAAGTGGTGTAAGCGTGCCTGCTTCTCCACAGATCTCGTTCCTTGGTGTTTTTATTTTCCTTTTTTTTTATGTTGCATATCCCTTACAGGACGTTGCAGTCAAAATCAGCAATTTTCAGCTGTTGTTGATGTACTAGGAAAGTTTTCACGTTCAGTAGTTTGCTACTGCATTCTGAACGACCGGCTCCCATACCAACACGTTATATCATAACGCGACACGGTCTGCTGCACAAATTGGTCTCGGCTGTATTTCGAAGGAATGGTAAGCGGCTCACGAACCACGTTCGCAAGCCTTTTTGGTGTTCTGAAGTTATGTTATTGATAACACTCTTCCAATGCCTTTGTATTTAACCCATTCAGCATCATTGTTTTTATCTGACCCCGTCTCTTCTGATTTTTGCAGTCGTCACTATGTTTTCCAATTATTCTCTTCACATTACAGAGCTAAAGAATACTGCTTCTTTCTTCAAGTTGTGTTTAATGTTCTACTTTCATTGGCCTGTTTCAGATAATCGCTGTTAGTTACTCTACTGCCAAAGGAATTGACAACATTCGTCTCAGAAATTACATCTCCGCTGCCGCGAAACTCTTTCTATTTTGTTCGTTCACATTTCAAGATTCACTGCCTTACAGCGAGAACAGGTTTAATATAACATTTCAGTTTTCTTATGGACTTCCTGTCCAATATGGTGGATAGGCTGGCGATCCGTTAAGGTACTGAAGTGATGTTTGGTTCTGGCCATAGTCTGCTCATTAAATTTCCTCATTTGGATTTGTAGTACATGGTTCTGTTGCCAGGCTACTGTTTTGAGTGCTTGGTGCAACACTGTGAGCTGTGTTTTCATGTAGAATGTTCTTTTCGTCTATCCGCCGTGGTTTGTGTTGTGAACTGCATGTTAAGAAACATGACGGATGGTCGGTTCCTGAATTAGCGGGTTTGTCTTATGCAGTAATGCTTGTGCAGCTGCTGGTTCGCTAGTAACTTCTGCCTCCATCGACGATAAACTGTAAGAAGACCGGAAGACTGTTGTGTTGGCATTCTGACAGCGGCCTTATGTGTGATTGCGAGTGCGTGATGTTGGTTTTGCCAGAACTGTTGTTTGTTTGACTTTTCACATGAGACAGTGAAGAACAGTTTGTATAGTTTTCGCTCTCATAGAAACAGAGCAATTATGGGGTGATTCGTTGCCGTCAAGTTGGAACCGCCATTAACTCACTCACTCACTCACTCACTCACTCACTCTCTCACTCACTCACTCACTCACTCACTCACTCACTCACTCACTCACTCACTCACTCATTCACTCTCTCACTCACTCACTCACTCTCTCACTCACTCACTCACTCAATCACTCACTCACTCACTTATTCATTCACATAGCCAATCACTCACTTTTTCAGTATTCTCTTAGTGACATTCAATGAAAGTGATTTATTAGAAACTATATTCATTATTTTTTTTTTAATGCATTGGTCGCATGGTGGTCTGAATGCATTCACCATGCCGAAGTGTTTATTCCCAAACGGTTCTGGTCACGTGACGTCTATATCTTCTATATTAAAAAGCAGTACAAACTGGCATATCATTGGGGGCCAGTATAATGTATTAAGTATGTATACACACATATAATAGAAGATAAAGAAGACAAGCAAGTGCTATTGTGTATGATTAGGGTTAGGGTTTGGGTTAGGGTTAGGGAATACATGTTAGTAATACATGTTCCAGGGCCCCGTTTGGTAATAAAGTCTCCCTTCACATGCAGTCATTCGCGTTCAGTCCCTGGCAGAAGCAGGATTTTATTTTCTCCTGGAGTCTGTCCAATTTCATAACCACGGGTATCAATCAATGTTTAATTAATATGCTGTGGTAATTCACTGGGAAGAAAGGCGACGAGAAAGCAAACTGACGACCATACCGCATATATATATATATATATATATATATATATATATATATATATATATATATATATATATATATATATATATATATATATATATATCATGTGCCATGCCGGAAAGCGTGGGCGGTCATGACTCGCCATTTCACTCGATCACCAGCGTCGTGGATCAGCTCAGTGTTCCTGCCTCGTCCATGCCATATGGCCAAGCCATCAAGGTATTTTCCTCTCGGTCTTCCTCTTGGTCTGTTCCCTTCGATCTTGCCAGTTGTCACTAAGTTCTCCAATCCATTTCTTCTCATAACATGTCCAAAAAATTTTGACTGTCTACGTCTAATTTCTCTAATCAATTTACGATTTTCATTTGTCTCCTGTAGTACTTGGTCATTGGTTTTTCTGTCTGTCCATGGTATTCTTTGCATTTTCCTCAGAAACCACATTTCTGCAGCCATCAGATGTTTTTCAGCTTGACTGCACATTGTCCAAGTTTCACATCCATACGAAAGAACAGGCTCTATGTATCCCCTCAACACTCTTTTTCTCGTTTCAATTGACATCTTTTTATTGGTCAGAATGTTTTTCATCTTGCTAAAGGCTACTTTCGCCATGCCGATTTTTGTTCTAATCTCTTCAAGGCATCTCCCATCAGATGTTATGACTGTTCCGAGATAATTGTACCGATTCACTTGTTGAAGAATATTCCCATTTACTTGTATATTACATTGTGGTACTTCGTTCTTCCTAGTGACGACCATAACCTGTGTCTTCTTACAATTTAATTCCAACCCCAGCTGCTCACTGTGTACAACAACTGCATCTACTAATTGTTGTAGATCTTGTGCATTGTCTGCAATCAATACTGTATCATCTGCATATCTAATGTTATTGATGTTTCGTCCTCCAATGCTGATTCCATTTATATCTTCTACATTCCTGAAAATATTTTCACTGTATAGGGAAAAAAGATCTGGAGACATTACACATCCCTGCCTAACACCTCTCTTAATAGGTTGATATTGTCCCACTTCATTATCAATCCTTATGGCAGCTTGTTGTTTCCAATATATGTTTTTTATAAGTCTAATGTCTTTCCCATCAATTTGTAGATCTGCAAGCATATCCACCATGTTGACATGTCTAACTCTATCAAAAGCCTTTGTGTAGTCAATAAAGCAAAGATGTATATCCTTGTTTACTTCTATAGCACGTTCAATAACTGTTCGCAGCATATACACAGCATTTACTGTACCCTTTTCTTCTACAAACCCATATTGTTCTTCCCCTATTTCAGGTTGTATTTTCTTCCTCACTCTTTGTATGATAATTCGTAGCAAAATCTTTGTGATGTGGCTCATTATACTAATTATTCTATGTTGATCACATTCCAAGGTTCCTGATTTATTTGGGATTGCAATAAATACAGAATTACATAATTCATGAGGTATATTTCCAGTATCATATATTGTGGTTAGCAGTCTGGTGACTTGATCTAGTCCAAATTCGTCTAAAGCTTTAATCATTTCTGTTGTGATGTTATCTGCACCGGGGGCCTTGCCAACTTTCATATGCTTAACTTTTTCGGTGCCAAACAAAAATTGGGTCCTCACCAAACAGAAATTCATGGCAGAAAATTTGAAGTAGGGGTGTGTCACAATAATGATTTTAAAATGGTTAAAATTGTAGCAGATATATTGTATTATATATCAAATTAAAGAGGATTGCACAAAGAACATGATAGTGTTAATAATCAATTGACAGTTTAGAAATATGACAATAATGGGATGTTTGAAAGTAAAAAGGTAATAATTATTTCAAAATTTCACTTATCGAGGCGTTATTTATAATCCACTGCAGCTAATCCAGTTAAATTTGCTGAATATTGTTACACACACGACTTTTGTTCAATAATATCACAAGAACTGCACCACAACACTAATAAAACATACGTAAAACATAATATTTTGAAGCACATAATTTTCACACAAAATGGAAAATGTCAGTAACACACCACTCAGATTGTACTGAGAAGAAGAATATAAACACTATTTTCCATTTAGTTATGATTATTATTCATTTAATTTAATAATTTAAATACTCCTTAAATACTTTGTGATAGGCAAAACAAATTTAGAGGCATAAATGTAGCCCATTAGCGCATTCATAATTCTATATGTGACATCATATTATGACATATGACGAACTTTCGCTTTTCAGTTGTGTTTCGAAATATCTAACGAAATAATCAAACTAACTGAATACTACACGTGGTTTCAGTTTTAGAATCTTTCACAAAGTCCTTGAAATCACTATAAATATAATATCTAGCTTGATCTGATGTCAGTCTACGAGGCCGCATACTCGAAGGCGTTGCCATTTGTGAAAAACAAAAACAAACTACTTTACACTAGTTTAAAACTAAAAACTCACAAAAACCAATGAATCCGAACGTGTCACCTTACAATGCGGAAAGGGAAGTGTTCCGGGTTTGTGAATTTTTAATTTAACGTCACTTAAAATTGCGGAATATAGAAGAAATGTATCAAATAAACCACTGTTTACAATGTGACGATGAAAAGGCCCGTGGGCGTCACTGGCGGTAAATTGTGACGATGTATGGGCCCTTGGCAGAGCAAGAGTTAAGAACATTTCGAACCTCCCGACCCTTCATCATTAAATCTAATATCATACTGTTCCTCTCTGTTATCATTATAAAGTTTTTTTCACATAATCTGTCCATACATGTACATGTAGAATCTGATCTTTTTCTATTATGATTTTGCCATCTTTAGTTTTTACACAGCCTTTTGATGTACTTGTTCTTTTATTAGTAAATTCCTGAATTATTTTGTGCACTAATTTGGTATTTTGACTGTTGTGTTGTTTTTCAATGTCTAAGCACTTTTCCTCAAGCCATATATATATATATATATATATCATGTGCCATGCCGGTAAGCGTGGGCGGTCATGTTCTACCATCTCACTCGATCACCAGAGTCGTGGATCAGCTCCGTGTTTCTGTCTCGACCATGCCACAAGGCCAAGCCATCCAGGTACTCGCTTCTAGGTCTTCCCCTTGGTCTGTTCCCCTCGATCTTACCAGTTGTCACCAAGTTCTCCAATCATTTCTTCTCAAAACATGCCCAAAAAATTTTGACTGTCTTCGTCTAATGTCTCTAATCAGTTTGCGATCTTCATTTGTTTCTTGAAGGACTTGTTCAGTGGTCTTTCTGGCTGTCCATGGTATTCTTTGCATTTTCCTCAGAAACCACATTTCTACAGCCATCAGATGTTTTTCAGCCTGACTGCTCATTGTCCAAGCTTCACATCCATATAAAAGTACAGGTTCTATGTAGCATCTTCAACACTCTTTTTCTCGTTTCAATTGACATCTTTTTATTGGTCAGTATGTTTTTCATCTTGCTAAAGGCTACTTTTGCCATGGCGATTCTTGTTCTAATCTCTTCAAGGCATCTCCCATCAGATGTTATTACTGTTCCGAGATAATTGTACCTATTCTCTTGTTGAAGAATATTCCCATTTACTTGTATATTACATTGTGGTATTTCATTCTTCCTAGTGACGACCATAATCTGTGTCTTTTTACAATTTAATTCTAACCCTAGTTGTTCACTGTGTGTAACAACCGCATCTACTAAATTTTTCAGGTCCTGTTCATTGTCTGCAACCAAGACTGTATCATCTACATATCTAATGGTATTGATGCATCGTCCCCCAATGTTGATTCCTTCCATATCTTCAATATTTCTGAAAATACTTTCACTGTACACGGAAAACAGATCTGAAGACATTACACATCCCTGTCTCACACCTCTCTTAATAGGCTGATATTGGCTTACTTCATTATCAACTCTTATGGCAGCTTGTTGTTTCCAATATATGTGTTTTACAAGTCTAAGATCTTTTCCATCAGTTTGTAGATCTTCAAGCATTCTTATCATGTTGACATGTCTCATTTTATCGAAAGCCTTTGTGTAGTCAACAAAGCAAAGGTGTAGATCTTTGTTTACTTCTATAGAACGTTCGATTATGGTTCTCAGTATATACGCAGCATTTACTGTACCCTTGCCTTCTACAAACCCACAGCGATCGTTCTTCTCCTATTTCAGGTTGTATTTTCCTCCTAACTCTTTGCATGGTAATTATTAGCAAAATCTTAGTGATGAGACTCATTATACTAAGTGTTCGATGTTGATCACATTCCATTGGGATTGCAATAAATACAGAATTACATAACTCACGAGGTATATTTCCATTATCATATATTGTATTAAGCAGACTGGTAACTTTATCTATTCAATATTCTTCTAAAGCATTAATCATTTCTGTTGTGACGCTGTCTGAACCGGGGGTCTTGCCAAATGTCATATGGTTAAGAGCATTCTGAACCTCCATCTTCAAAATTGCTGGTCCTTCATTATTATTTTGAAGATCATACTGTTCGTCTCTGTTATCGTCATAAAAGTTTTTCACGTAATCTGACTATACATGTAAGATCTGATCTTTTTCTATTATGACTCTTCCATCTTTTGTCTTTAGGCAGCCTGAATTCTTTTGTGCATTAGTTTCGCATTAAAATTTCGCATTCGCATATATATATATATATATATATATATATATATATATATATATATATATATATATATATATATATATATATAGAGAGAGAGAGAGAGAGAGAGAGAGAGAGAGAGAGAGAGAGAGAGAGAGAGAAAGAGAGAGAGAGAGAGAGAGGATGAGCTAGCAGGATATATCTGATACGCCTCAAAGCGTGTAAAAGATCCTTTATTTAACTTTACTGGGTGGTGCAGCAGCCTGTTCCATGCAGTATATAAATAAGGTTAACTATTCAGTTAATTTAATATCACAACAATAACTACACAGTGTCCAAATCAAGTTCCCACTATATTATTTATAATACGAGTTTGATTTAACGCCCATCCTCTTTTGTACACATGCTAGTGTTTGCGCTTGTCTATGTGAATCAATCGTTTAGCTGCTATTCATGTCATTGTTGTGACCAATGAAAAGCATACATCCTGTTAATAATATCACGAACTGATCTAAACCAGACTCAAGTTCTTTGAATTAGCTGAAATGACACGATTTTGTGATTGTGAATATACTTTTAATTCTTTATTATGGCATAACAGGAAGAGGACAAAGTACATGGTAAAGCATATACGATTCGTGGAAAGCACTAACAGTAATGTGCATGTGTTTATTCATAACATGTGAATATCCACTTTCATATTACAAAATGACAGAAAGCTGCTGCGAGTACCTGAAAGATCCGGGTAGCAGTTAGTATTTAAGGTACAGGGTTTATGCGATTTTTCACCCCACCTGAGATTTTGCGTCTGGGCTGGTACATTATCATCAAACTGTTAACGTGAAATAGGTAAGTGTATTGGGAAAGTAAAGGCCCAATATATACACTTTTAGTGAGGGCAGAATGGCGGAATGGATAAGAGCGATCGCTCTTAAACATTTGGTCTGCTGAAGCCGATATGGCTGGTACAACCCCTGCATCAGTCAATTAGACTAAACTGTTGACTTCTCGTCCTTGACTTGTAGTACCTCAGACCTCGGAGTGGGTTCTACTGATGGCGAGAGATACTAGCAATATGAACGCTAATCCACAAGCAAATATCAGTCCCCTGCACTAGAAGTAGTAGCCCGTGTATGAACTACGCTTGAGTTCAAATCGAGTGAACGCAGAACAAACAAACAATACACTTATAGTGCATTAGACATACCCGGTTAGAGCAATATTTGTATAGACCAATCGGCACTCAACGGGTAAGTGCTCAGCAAACGATAATGGAGGAAGATGCACTGTTACACATGAGTTGTTGAGTCACGAACCGACATCACAGCTCTTGGGACATTCCCGTCATCCACCCTTATCTTCAACAACCAGCAATGAGCCCCAACACTAATAACAGTAATAGTAATTCATATCGCCCGTGTGTTACCAGGACTCACGAGGGAAGCAAAATATAGCAACACTGTAACCTGCCATACATGTCGTCAGAGGCGATTAAGGAGGTTTGGCGTGGGACTGGCTACTTTATCCCGTAGAAAACTTGAGCTGCATAATCACATCAGTCATGAAGGAGCCTAGAATTGACTTGGCGTGGGTTGGTTTGGCGTCTATGCTTCACTTGGAGGTTAAAGTTTCACTAGTAAGTAGCAGCTCATAGGCTACCATACGATACGCCATAGGAACATCAGTTACACGAAACCGAAGAAAAGGGAATAAGTTAAAGACAGGTAAAGTGTGGTTATGTTGGACTGTAGAACAAAAAGAAACAGCTACAGTCAGGTAGATAGTGGTTGTTTTGGGCTAGAAGAAACAGGAATAAGTTAAAGACAGGAAAATAGTATTTGTTTTGGACAGTAGAAGAAAAGGAAATAGTTACAGACAGGTAAATATTGGTTATGTTGGACTGTAGGCCTTGTCCAACCATTATGCGAGCTCACAAACATTGACCATAGATAGGAACGGTCAACAGTTCCATCCATTCATATTTTTTTTTTGTTGCATATCCTTTACAGGACATCGTTGTCAACACCAGCATCTTTCAGCTGTATGTTGATTTCTTGGCAAGATTACGCTCAGTAGTTTGCCATTGCTTTCTGAGCGGCCAGCTCACATACCCCGTAAGTTACCGATGCGATTCGAACCACTACTGATTCTCACCGTCATCACGTTACCGACGAAAGTATACGAGATTACGAAGAAAAGTCATAACCTCTAAGCCACGAAGCCGGCATCCATTCATGTACTGACATATATTCTGTCTTTCGAGAGCCGCGATAGTGTAGTGGCTAGACACTCACTTGCCCGGTGGTCTACTGTTCGATTCCTATTGGGGCGGATTAGGATGTTTTCATCTTTATGGACCTTGACTCCCAGGTCGACCCAGCCCAAAATGGGTACCGAGAAATATCTTAGGAAGTAAAGGCGGCCGGTGTGATACTGACCACATCACCCACCGAGTGTCTATTGGTCTATACAAATGTGGTTATAGCACTTTATGCCCCGTGCGCCGTGAGACGTGTACAAGGGTCGTTTACATTTTTACTTACCTTTTCTATAATTATAACATTTTACAAGAGATACGGGAAATCCCATGCTAGATAACGAAGAGGCATGAGTCAAAAATAATGACAGATGTGATGGTAAACTGAGCTGATACACGACTCTGGTGATCGAGTGAAATGGCGAATCATGACGACCCACGCTTTCCGGCATGGCACATGATTGATTGATTGATTGATTGATGGTAAGGGTGATCTCATTTTAAGCCGAGGGGTAAAATGTTCGGCATCACTGACGCGCGTGGGCCGTTTCTGCGCACTTAGTGGCAGAAACGTTAAAGAAGGCGGTGGTGCATATTATATGATCACATGCGGTATGGGAATGAGGACGTTGGCTCCAATTTGTGCTCAGTCTCAGAACTATACGCGTGTTTGCGTACTAATTGGTGCACTGAGCATAATCAGGAAAGTGGAGACGGGTTCCCACACGGCTCTAGCTTGAACCGCTTACCACTCTGTTATGTCTCCGTCTTAAAGTAGTAGACAAGCTTGCGTGTTCCAGATGTGCTAAGAACTATTCCGACGGTAGTGTAGCTACAGGTAGAGTCTTCCATGTCCGGCAGGTCACTGGATAAGGACCAGGCAAATTAAGGCACAAACCTGCTAATTGTGGGAAGAGTGGGGCAAGTCAAAGATTAAGTAAACTCGAAATCGAATGTTCTGATCCACAGGCTTGGCGAAACAGTATACGTAACTCACTTTATAGTGACGTATGACCAAATTATGAGAAGACAAAAACAGGACCATGTTGTGACAACCGGAAATATTTGTGGAAAGAGAGATAGAGGAAGGCAGCGTGAGAAAATTTTTGATAGTCGTGAGTCATGGCACGGAAGGGAGTCAACATACGAGTTGATCCACGCAATAGGAGATCGCAATTTGTGGAGACGCATAATCGCCCACGTCAACAGACAAGATACTGCATGATGAATGTAACGAATAGTTTCGGTAGTCCATATTTTATCCATAAAACTCTTATTTCAGGACTAGTGGGCGTCGTGGGCAATGAACAAGTTTATAATATGGCTACCAGGCACTACTCTCTACCATTTGGAGGAAGCCAGTTCAAATCCTGGCGTGTCTATATTTTCTCTGTCCTCTGATTTGTACTTCTGTACTTTCCTCGCTATGAGAGCCGAGCAATACCAGCGAATTTGTTTCTCATGAAATGTCAGTGGACCAAATGAGTGCTTTCGTCCAGCATGCATGTGCAGGTCTATTGTGCTTTATGTTTCTTGTATTTTAATGTCTAGGCATAAATAGTTCTTGAACTTCATTCTTTCACAAAAGCGCAAGAAAGCCTGGTCACTACCGTACGGATACCGAAAATGCGGTTTCTGATACTTCCCATTCTCTTGGGCTTCATTTTTGCGACAAGACCAGGGCACTGTCAGTATACAGGTATGGGATTATTGTTGTGTTACCTTTACAAATGAGATTTATTAAATATAAAAACATAAAGTTAACAATTGCATTCAAATCATTTAATTTGTTATATTTATAATAATAATTAATAATTTTCACGATTCATCGTTCCTATTGTATGGAAGCACAGTTGGCAAAAGATGAAAACCAAAGAAGACGGTTGAGATTTTGCCAAGTGTCGATACACAAACGTCCGTGTTTTAACGGGACTTTTATTGGAAGCAGAGAATAGTAATACTCTGACGTATCCGTCATGCGAGTCTTAAAAGGCGATTAAGCAGGAAGGAAAGAAGAAAATCAACTAAAAGTAAGGGAACTGCTATCCCAAACCCAGTAACTATTATGGAACTAGGTTTATACACACACACACACACACACACACACACACACACACACACACACACAACACACACACACACACACACACACACCAAACGGCACCATCACCTCCACCACCATCACCACCACCACTACCACCGACAATAACAACAAGAAGACAACGCTAGCATAGGACCTATGCTAGCGTTGCCTTCTTGTTCTTATTGTGGTGATGGTGGTGGTGGTGATGGTGATGATGGTGATGTGATGGTTATGATGTTGATGTTGCTGGTGGTGGTGGTGATGGTGGTGGTGGTGGTGGTGGTGGTGGTGGTGGTGGAGGTGATGATGGTGATATGATGGTTATGATGTTGATGTTGCTGGTGTTGGTGGTAGTGGTGGAGACAGGAGGTAAATTATCAACGGAAACCTAAATTACAAAGACAAAAGAAGTGTGAGAAGATAGAAAAACCCAGTTCAAATTCATGTATGCTTACAAATGTAATTGGGTTAGGCACTAGACGATACACTATTGGCAACTAACTTCAATCAATTCTTCTTGTTCTTGTTCTTGTTATTCTTCTTGTTTTTCTCCTTTTACTGAGATCAACGTTAGCCATGCGTCTATTTCAGTATGGGTCACAAGCAGGATTGTATATAGCAACCAATGTAGTGCTTACAAGCGGGTTTGTACATAGCAACCCCTGTAGTGCATAAAAGTCCTCTATCTAGTCCCGTGCCACTTAACCCAACAAGTTTCAGTCGATAACTTTACTCCACATCACCACCACCACCATCACAACCACCACCACCACCATCAATTTCTTTCATTAACATGCAATTGTTTCTAATATGAAATCTTGTGGCTTCTAGTGTGTGGAGAAGAACTAACTGAACAGAGTGGGGTGATCTCTTCTCCAAACTACCCAGACAACTACCCCAACTATGCCCGATGTAAATGGACCATCACATCCAAAGAGAATGAAATCATTGATCTCAGGTAGGTGCCGTTATTAGTGACGTCTTGAGGCTGGCTTGCCGGCCCGTTAGTTATAGGTTTCCAATCCTCAAAAGATTGGATTTTTAAACTTGATCTGGGCTAGCAATTCAGCCCAGCCTAAAATTTGTACCAGGAAATGTCTTGGGAAGTAAAGGCGGCAGATGTCGTATTGACCACATCACAAACCGCATGCCGATTGTTATATAAAATCATTCCCTACTACCCAATGCATTCGCAATTACAGAGTCTTATCGAGAACACGTTACCTAACTGTTCAAGATACCGGATACAGGGAAGACGAATGGCACGATGTAAGCCTAGATTAAAAAGACACCCGATATTCAAGAATAGAAGCGAAGAAGCCGCTACCAACACCAAGGCCGACAAGAAGACGGGAGGAGACAACCTGCCTAGCTATACAAAAGCGCCACCACCGCAGCCGAAAGAAGGAAACCTTCCAGAAGCTACAAATGAAGCGACCACCTGCAAAAATGACGAGAATCCGCTACATACAAGATCAAAGACTATCCAGAAGCAGGCGAAAGAGAAAGACGCATAGTTGAAAGAATCAACATGAGGTAAACGATCAGATGGGTGATCAAATAATATGTCAAAGTGGAGCAAACAGATCACCACCTACAGAAAGAGCTGCAGTAGGAGAACCCTCACACCCGAGTCATAAATGCAGACTGCCTATTGTCATACGCCAAGATCCAAAAAAATAAGTCTCTTAAAAGTCGACAGGGTCGACTTCATTGCACCGGGTTTTATCCCATATGGCTCGGTCTCTTTCTGCAGCACGGAAAGCGTCGCACAAAGCACGAACTCCGTAGCTTTTAGCGACGGCCCACAGGAGTCTCCGAAACATTTAACTCGTAAACCGAAGGGTGCGGCCCGGAATCGAATCCACAACCTTCGGAGCACGAGTCAAATGACTTGACCACTTCGCCACAGAGACTCCCAAGATCCAAAGAACACTAGCAGTGGTGAAAAGGAGAGGAGCGACATGCTTGTCCAAATGAAGAATGACAAGAAACCACAACAGCCGGAACGATTCATTCCCAGGGTAACACAATGTTCCTGGTGCCAGAGGACCGGACACAGTAGAACAGCCTATCGCAGCAAGACAGAAATTTGCTGTTGCTGCTCACAAATCCCATACCTTCAACGAGTATCCGCTGGCGAAAAAAACAGGGACTTCCGGAAGCCTAACGGTAACAGAACATGCGCGAACTGCCATGGCGAACACGGAGCAAGATAATTGGGCTGCCCGTGCCTCCAAAGTCACAGAGACACCATAAAACTCGTCATAACGACAGACACACAATTCAAGGCGAGGCGAAGATGCCGTACAGCCACGGGCATTTCACAAGATGAAAAGACCCAGCTTCAAGGCTAGATAGCTGAACTGAAGAAACAAGTCAACACACTACCACAGTCAGAGAAGCCAACCAAGGGAATCCAAGAACAAACCACCGGCAGCAATGCAAGATTTATGTAAGAAATGAAAGAAGTACAGCGCAGGATCCAGCAACTGGATAAAGAAAGAAAGAACGCGGAAATACTGCACACAACACAAACAGAAAGAGAACAACCAAAGAACGAGAGGTAGCTAACCAAAAACAATCCAGCAGAAGCCACGCGAAAAGCAACCGAGAAACCACGGGCTGAAGCCAGCAACTAATTCGCATTGACCAACAAATTCAAAGGAAAACCACTGTTCACCCAAAAGGAGAAGAACTCAAGAGCTGACTACCGATAAGCCCCAAGATGAAGCCTGCAATCCATTATCATGGGATCTTACTCAGAAAGAGAGTCTACACGTTGGATCGGATCGGATCGGATCGGAATCCATTTTCGGCTGGGTCAGTCTGCGGCTGTGGTTAGTTTTATCAATTCAGAACACCACGATGCGGGTATAACCTAAGATCACCGAACTACACTGCGTCGCACATTTATCGAGTAATGATGAAATAATAATTTATGTCGGCCTCAAATGACCATGTTGGTTTTATTTGTTATTTGAAATAGGAAATATACTGCAATCGAATCAGCAAAACACATTCTCCAACAATGTGTTTTTTTCCACTCTCCAATACAAGTATATATGACTAAAAAAAAACAGAAAAAAACAACAACACACACACACACACACACACACACACACACACACACACACACACAACGATTTACATAAACGAACACCCCTAGAAACAAGGAAAGTGCTTCAAGTACCTAGGAAGTATAATATCATCAAATGGCAAATCAGAAAACGAGGTCGAAAAAAGATGCAATAAGGCGAACTAACTCATTGGACAAATGGCACCAATATTAAAGAATAAAGATGTATCAAAAGCTACTAAGAAAGCACTCTACAACACAATCTTCTTACCAACTCTATGCTACCAATGCCAAACCTGGACACTGACAGAAAAAGAGAAAAGAAAAATCATAACAGAAATGAGATTCCTGAGAAGAATACTCAATGTATCAAGAAGAGAGAAGAAAAGAAATGAAAAAATCAGGACTATATTGGGAGTTATAGCAGTGCTATATTTTATTAGAAGGCAGCAAGTCAAATGGCTAGGCCATTCAACTAGGTTACCAACTAACAGTATACCACAACAAGCAATGATGTACATACCGAATGGAAGCAGAGGAAGAGACCGACCACGTAAACGATGGACTGAGGGAATAGCAGAGTCCATGGGAATCTCGATACATGAAGCCCAAAAGCGGACACTCTCCCGCTGTTTATACTTCTAGACGACACCGCAAAGTACAAGAGGAACAAGATGAGATGAGATGAGATACAAATGTAGGGATAACAGCTATTACTAGTATTACTGACTTCATAGAGCACCAAAGAATTAAATGGCTGGGACAATTAGTTAGAATGGAATAAGGTCAACCAGCGGCTCGAGCAGTATTGCTGTTAAGAATGTCAAGAGGGTTAAGCACGTGACATCACAGTACAGTCGAACATCGTGACGTCGTTATGACAGTTTAAAGATGGCGCCCCACTTTTGACATGCACAAAAGAGGAGAGCGTTCAGCTATCCGATTTTCGATCAGTGAAGGGGTGAAACCTATATCAATTCATCGGCGAATGAAGATCCAGTGTGGTGATGCATGCCTGTCAGTCCAGCATATGTATGAGTTAATTAATTAGTTAGTTAATCAGTTAGTTAGTTAGTTAATCAGCTATTTAGTTAGTTAGTTAGTTAGTTAGTTAGTTAGTTAGTTAGTTAGTTAGTTAGTTAGTTAGTTAGTTAGTTAGTTAGTTAGTTAGTTAGTTAGTTAGTTAGTTAGTTAGTTAGTCACGGTTCAAACTTTACTGCAAAAGGTTACCCATAATGCTCCAAATCTTGTGCCAGTGAATATCACACAAAATGCTCCTCACTGCACCGTGTGAAAAATGGAATAGATATGAGTCTCGACAAACCAATAACCCGCATAGCTATCCTATGCATAATCTCACTTCCAGAATGCCAGTAGTGTTCGTCGTCGATGGAAGAAGCAGTCACTAGAAAACCAGCAGCCACACATTACAGCGTAAGGCAAATCCAGTAAGTTCAGCAACCGGCGGCCGCCATTTTTCAGAACATGCAGTTCACGACATAAACTACCGCGGACAGATGTAAAACTACTCCACATTAAATCCACAGCTCAGAGTGTCGCTCTACGCACCCAACTCAGTACTACGGCGACGTAACCACTGGAATCTTGAATGGAGTAGGACGTTTCAGAACGGCGTGACGTGTGTGACAGACTGTTCACAACCGGGTCAGGCAAACCGAGTAGCGACCAAGAGAATGTTTTGTATACAGGGATCCAAGCACTTTATCGGCGCTGGAGGACTTGCACTGAACGCACTGGCGACGACATCGAACAATGATACATGCGCTCTTTACTTTTTTTAGAATATATTCACACACACACACACACACACACACACACACACACACACACACATACACACACACACTCTCTCACTCTCTCTCTTTCTCTTACACACACACGCGCACGCCCATCCTCCCCACACACACACACTTATACACACACACACTTATACACACACACACTTATACACACACACACACTTATACACACACACACTTATACACACACACTTATATACACACACACTTATACACACACACACACACTTATACACACACTCACTTATACATACACACACACTTATACACACACACACACTTATACACACACACACTTATACACACACACACTTATACACACACACACTTATACACACACACACTTATACACACACTTATACACACATACACACTTATACACACACACATGTATATACACACACACTTATACACACACACACTTATACACACACACACTTATACACACACACTTATACACACACACACTTATACACACACACACACGAGACAACACACCACTGAGACACACACACACACGGAGACACACACACTGATGACACACACACGTATACACACACACACACGGATACAGACACACACTTAACACACACACTTATACACACACACGCTTAGTACACACACACAAATTATACATACACACAACTAGACACACACACACTTGAACACACCACTGAGACACACACACACACACACACTATACACACACACTTATACACACACACATTTATACACACACACACTTATACACACACACACTTATACACACACACACACTTAGACACACACACCAAATGAGACACACACACACTTAGACACACAAATTATACACACACACACTAACACACACACTTTTACATACACACACACACACACGATACACACACACTTATACACACACACACTTAACCACACACTTAGACACACCAAAACTGATACACACACACAAATTTTACACACACACACTTATACACAACACTATAGACACACACACACAACACACTATACACACACACACTTATACACACACACTTAGACACACACACACCTATACACACCACTTATACACACACACTTATACACACAACACTTAACACACACACATTTAGACACACACACACTTATACACACACACACTTATACACAAAACACACACTTATACACACACACACTTATACACACACACACTTATACACACACTTATACACACACACACTTATACACACCCACACTTATACACACACACACACACTTATACACACACACTTATACACACACACACACTTATACACACACACTTATACACACACACTTATACACACACACAGACTTATACACACACACAATTATACTCACACACACACACTTATACACAAACACTTATACACACACACACACACTTATACACACACACACACACTTATACACACACACACACTTATACACACACACACTTATACACATACACACTTATACACACACACTTATACACACACACACACTTATACACACACACTTATACACACACACTTATACACACACACTTATACACACACACACTTTACACACACACACTTATACACACACACACTTATACACACACACACTTATACACACACACACTTATACACACACACTTATATATACACACACACACACTTATACACACACACACTTATACACACACACTTATGCACACACACACTTATACACACATACTTATACACACACACTTATACACACACACACACCTATACACACACACTTATACACACACACACTTATACACACACACGCTTATACACACACACTTATACACACACACTTATACACACACACACTTATACACACACACTTATACACACACACACACACACTTATACACACACACACTTATACACACACACTTATACACACACACACTTATACACACACACACTTATACACACACACTTATACACACACACTAATACACACACACACACTTATACACACACACACTTATACACACACACTTACACACACACTTATATACACACACACACTTATACACACACACACTTATACACACACACACTTATACACACACACACTTATACACACACACTTATATACACACACACACACTTATACACACACATACACACACTTATACACACACACACACTTATACACACACACTTATACACACACTTATACACACACACACTTATACACACACACTTATACACACACACACACACTTATACACACACACTTATACACACACACTTATATACACACACACACACTTATACACACACACACACTTATACACACACACACTTATACACACACACACACTTATACACACACACACACACACACTTATACACACACACACACTTACACACACACACTTATACACGCACACACTTATACACACACACACTTATACACACACACACTTATACACACACACACTTATACACACACACACACTTATACACACACACACTTATACACACACACACTTATACACACACACACTTATACACACACACACACACTTATACACGCACACGTATACACACACACTTATACACACACACACACTTATACACACACACACTTATACACACACACACACACTTATACACACACACACTTATACACACACACACACACATATACACACACACACACACACTTATACACACACACACACTTACACACACACACTTATACACGCACACACTTATACACACACACACTTATACACACACACACTTATACACACACACACTTATACACACACACACACTTATACACACACACACTTATACACACACACACTTATACACACACACACTTATACACACACACACACACTTATACACGCACACGTATACACACACACTTATACACACACACACACTTATACACACACACACTTATACACACACACACACACTTATACACACACACACTTATACACACACACACACACATATACACACACACACGCCCCCCACATACACACACACGCGTATTTAAGGTTTAGTTTAATTTAATCGACGGATCAACATCACGGCACACGGGTGTAACCCATAAGTGCTCCGTTCTCCTCCTAACTCAAACCTGAGTTTGGAAAAACTCAGCTCAGTGCACGAACTCCGTAGCACGGGCGAGGATCCTGAAAATACTTTGGGTAGATGTTTAACTCGAAATTTTGCCCGGGCAGCGTCGTTAGGCTACTCTTTTTCGATTTCCAACTGCCAAGGGATGTTTTACATGCGCAAAAATACACACGGGCGTCTGATCTCACTACCCAGAGACCAGGGGAAATTTTATTACTAGAAGTCCACGTGAAAAAATCCCTGTCCTCACAGGGGCTTGAACCCGGGACCTCCAGCACTCGAGACGGACACCATACCTCTAGACCACGCAGTTTTTTTTTAAACGTATTTTCTGTATTTCAATACACTCAGCGTCCCTTTAAAAATCGTTCTACTTTCAGCGAGTAGGTTTCCCAAGACTGCAATAACTTCAATCTCTACTACAAATTATTCTGTGATGCAGATGTGTAATCTTGTGATATTCTCTACAGGTTTAATCGACTTGATCTAGAAGGAATATCAAGTAATGTAAGTTTTATTCGAGACGAATGCCCAGACTACGTGAGAGTGTATGATGGCCCCACGATCAGCTCTCCGCTCATGGTAGCCCTGTGTAGGATTATGAGCAAAGAGGAACTGGCTAGAACCATAATCCGGTCTACAGGGAGACAAATGCTGGTTGTCTTTGAGTCTGACTATAATGGCCAGAGACCAGGGTTTGTTGCCAGCTTCTGGTCACATGGTAATTTTTACTTCTATAAACATGTATCTACATACGTACCCATCTATCCATGCACTCACCTACGTATTTACTTACTTACATACGCAACTAGTTACCTACCTACCTACACAGCTACCCAACAAATGTTAGTCGTTCTGAAAGCAATGGAAAACTACCGAACAGTAACTTTCCTAGGAAATCACAAAGAGCCAAACATGATGGGGTTGATTGCTACGTCATGAAAAGAACGTGCAATCCGGCCCATGTAAACGGTTCAGCTACGTTAACCTGACTCGGAGTTGCACCTGTTCAAATACGCAATCTATTTTCTGCGGCTGTTCAGATGTACTAACGTTTCCTAATACCATGACCTTCTGGGAAACATCATTATAATCACGTGTTCTGCTAAATGATGCTGGCGTTCGTGTCTCTCCACAGAGCTCGTTCCTTGCTGTTCTGGATCAGTTCTGTTGGTGATATTCCTCCCTCCCACCGTCTTAGACTCTCAAGTATAATTTCTCTCCGCCCGCTTGTACCTCGTCTGTCTACCGCTTGTCTTTCGACTCGACACGGTCTCCTCCAGAGGCTCTCTTCTCATTATATGACCAAAGTAAGCTTTTTTCTGTTCCCTTCTCATTGCCAGTAGTGTTCTACTTTCAGTACCATCTATCGGGCAATTGTTGATAGTTTTTCTCTCATCCATGGTATCCTCCACAATCGCCTCACAAATACATTTTATAAATATTTGAATGTATTGCCTTGGTTAAGTAATTTCCCTTGTACTGTAATATTTGTAATTTGCTGGACAGCTATTGCAGATCTCATACATTCTCAGCTACAGGGTTTGCAAAAAGAGAGTTTGATTATCGATACATCAAACGGAAGATAATAAGGAAAGGAGCCAGATACATCCGAAAGTTTTTTTGTTCAAGCTGCAGATCCTTTACAGGATGTTGCAGTCAATACCAGCATTTTATTGCCGTTGTTGATGTCTTGGCAAGTTTTACGTTCAATAGTTTCCCCATTGCTTGCTGAACGATCGGCTGCCATACCAACACGTTAAAACCAGCGCGAAACGGTCTGCTGCCAAATCGTTAGGAGATGTGTTACGAACGCGGGTAAGCGGCTTTACGAATCGCTTCCGTGATACCATCGCCACGGAGCCGGCATCAGTCAAATAATAATTCTGATTTGCGGAAAATACAAAAAAAAAAAAAAAAAAGATTTGACATCGTGTATAGCATGGAACATATTCAATCGAAATATGACTCTGTAATGGACAAGTGATACTTGCAGTTTATCAAAACGAAGAACGTCAAATATAATATATAATAAATAATGCCTTTTCTTTGTTAGTCAAGGAAAGACATTTTTTTTAAAATTCCGTTCACTGGCCTTGAACTCAATCGTAGTCCATACACGCGCTACTACTTCTAGTGCACAGAACTAATTGAAGCGTGTGGATTAGCTTTCCTTATTACCAGTGTCCCTCGCCATCAGGCGAACCCACTCTGGATTCAGAGTTAAGGGAAAGACTTATTCAGTGATATAAATAATAAGAACCATCAGCAGAAGGAAGCAAAGACCAGGAAAATACATGCCATGCGAATCAGTAAACTTAAACAATCTCAACGACGAGGCAGTGAGGGAAAATTATGAAAAAGGGCTAACTGAAATCTTTGTAAAATTACCTATAGAAAGAAAGACAGTGGAAGAAGAATGGGAGATGTTCAAATCAAGCATATTAAATGCTGCAAAGGTAACACGTGGAACCACGCAAAATGCAAAACACGGATAAAGAAAATAACAAGTTGATGGAAAGCAGAAGTAAAGAAAGCTGTAAAAGACGAAAAAGGAAAAATATAAAAAGTGGTGAAGAGCAAACAGGAATGCGATAACATAGAATATAGAATAGCGAGAAGACATGTGAATAGAATAGTCTCATCTCATCTTATCATGCTCCTCTTGTACCTTGCGGTGTCGAGGTGAAGTATAAACATCCTGAGAGTACCCGATTATGGGCTTCATGTATCGATATTCCCATGGACTCTGCTATTCCCTCCGTCCAACGTTTACGTGGTCGGCATCTTTCTCTGTTTCCTCCTGGTCTGTTCATCATTGCTTGTTGTGGTGAATAGTAAAGAGAGAAAAACAAAAAGACTGGGAGGAGTATGGAGAAACTCTAAATAAAAACTACAAGGAGGCAACTAGAAACTTCTATAAAAAGATAAGTGCAATGAGAACCAGAGGAGAACCCTTTGACCCAACTGAAATAATTAACAGCGAAAATGGAGAACCAATAAGTGAACAAAAACAAATCCTAATAAGATGGAAACAGTACTTTGAACAACTTCTCAACATCCCATCAGATGTCACAGGAATTCAAGAAACCGACACAGATGCCACCGAAGAACTAGAACCAGACATACTGAAAGAAGAAATTATAGAAGCCATCAGATTAGCCCCATTGAACAAATCACCAGGACAAGATGAAATACCAAATGAACTAATTAAAGCAGCAAGAGAAGTAGGAACAGCATGGCTACATAGACTATTCAACCATGTTTGGGTAGAACAACAGACACCACGAGACTGGGAAACGCCATAATTATCCCAATTTGGAAAAACAAAGGCAGCAAAAGAGACTGCACACAATACAGAGGCATTTCACTGTTGAGTCATACTGGGAAAATATTTTGCAAAATTCTTGAGAAAAGATTACGAACTATTATAGAACCCCAGCTAAGCGAAACACAACTTGGATTTAGGAAAAACAAAGGATGCACAGATGCCATTTTTTCTCTTAGACAACTTATAGAAAAATCAATCGAATTCAATGAAACACTCTACTTAGCCTTTGTCGACCAAGAAAAGGCATTTGATAGAGTAGATAGAAACAAGCTGTGGGAAATCCTTAAACAATATGGAGTGAGTACACATCTAACAAACCTATGTAGAAGCTTATACAACAACAGTGAATGCATAGTGAGAGCAACTGGAGGACACTCAGAACCCTTCACCATAAGATCCGGAGTACGACAAGGTTGTGTCCTGTCCCCTCTCTTGTTATAACATATATAGACAACATATGTAAAGAAACCAGCCAAACAGAGACCGCAAGAACACCGCATGACGAGAACACAGAAGAAGAACCATCTGCAAATCTAACCATTAGAGAACTCCTGTTTGCGGACGACCAAGCACTAATAGCAAAATCAGAAGCTGAATTACAAGACCACATGAATAGTCTAAACGAAATGTGTAGGGAACATAACATGAAAATTAGCACAAGTAAAACAGAGGTAATGACTATAACTAAAGAAGATAAAAGCAACAACGATTCACCTAAACGAACATCCCTTGAAACAAGTAAAGAGTTTCAAGTACCTAGGAAGTATAATATCATCAAATGGCAAACCAGAAGACGAGATCGAAAATAGATGCAATAAGGCAAACCAACTCATTGGACAAATGGCACCAATACTAAAGAACAAACATGTATCAATAACTACTAAGAAAGCACTTTACAACACAATCTTCCTACCAACTCTATGTTACCAATGCCAAACCTGGACAATGACAGAAAAAGAGAAAAGAAAAATCACAACAACAGAAATGAGATTCCTGAGAAGAATACTCAATGTATCAAGAAGAGATAAGATCAGAAATGAAGAAATCAGGACTAAAGTGGGGGTTATAGCTGCACTAGATTTTATTAGAAGGCAGCAAGTCAAATGGTTTGACCATGCAAGTAGGTTACCAACTAAAAGTATACCACAACAAGCAATGATGTACAGACCAGAGGGAAGCAGAGGAAGAGGCCGACCACGTAAACGATGGACGCAGGGAATAACAGAGTCCATTGGAATATCGATACATGAGGCCCAAAAGCGGGCACTCTCCCGCTGTTTATACTTCACCTCGACACCGCAAGGTACAAGAGGAACATGAGATGAGGATGATATGTCATCATCGAGCTGTGAGCCTGGACAAATAGTAAACAGGCGAGATCATCTTTAGCAGCCATAAAAATGTGGTCGTGCAGAATAATAATAATAATAATAATAATAATAATAATAATAATAATAATAATAATAATAATAATAATAATAATAATAATAATAATACCAAGATTTCCCAACGTAAGTAATGTTAGATACATATCGTTTACAGGACGTCGAAGTCAACACCAGCATGTTTTGCTGTTGTGATCTCTTGGCAAGTTTACGTTCAATAGTTTGCAATTGCTTTCTGAACGAACGTCACCCATACCATTTTGTAAAAAACAAACGCAACGCAGTCCGCGTCAAATTGCGCGCAGAACGTAAACTTGCCAAGAGACCACAACAGCAAAATATACTGGTATTTATTGCAACGTCTTGCAAATGATATGCAAATAACTTTAAGAAATGTAGAAGTCAGAAAAATGGTCGGGGCAGAAAGGCAACATATCACACACTTAATGAAAAATGCATATTCTATGACGAATGGAATTTACGTAACTGACTCAGTGGAGACTATGAATATGGAATAGTCCTTATTATAAGATCAGAAATCAGATTGATTACATTCTCATCAACAGAAGATTTCGAAATGCCTTAAAAGTCGCAAAAGCTATACCAAACGCAGACTGCTACAGCCACCATAGATTAATCCTAAGCAATCTACATATAAAATTACAGAAAGTCAAATATTCACCAAGAAAAACAAAATTTGATCTACAGGTACTAATGAGGAGGAAATAAAAGATAAATTCAACGTAGAGGTAAAGAACAGATTCGATGCATTGTCCGATATGGAAATATTATTTCAAGACGTCAGTGACCAATGGGACATATTAAAGAAATCAGTTAACCAAGCTGTAGAAACAACCATCCCAAAAATAAAGATAATCGGACGCAAGAAATGAATGACGGAAGACATCTTAACACTCATGGAAGTAAAAAGAAATAACAAACATAACAAGGAAAAATATGAAGAGATTCACAGGAAAATTAGGATGCTATGCAAAGAGGCAAAAGAAACATGGTGCTAAACGGTGATTTGCAATAAATAATGCGAACATCGGTAACTTGCAATAAAGAATGCGAACATCATCAAAACATTCAATGCTCCAGGGATTTCAGCAATCTAACAGTGTCCAGGAGCATAATACAAACGGTAATCAAGGACTCGAAGCCAGTATGCAAAATTGTTGAGGCAATATTTGTTTGCCTAAGTCCAAATTTGTTACACATTCATATTCCAAATGATAAATTCCGATTTATTATTACTGTACCTGTTATGGCCAGGCGGGACGGTAGTAGAAAAATATTAGATGTGAATCGAAACGGTTGGACATATAAAATATTTACAACTATCATGTCCCGGTACTTCTGTCCTTCATCAATTTTCCTATGTTTCAGCTTGCTGTGACTTACTGAGTCCCATTCTAATAATATTGTCGCATCTGTCCGTGGCTTTTAGGCCGATATACATCCTGCATTAATAGTCTCGTCCTTCTTTCCAATATTTGTTAGCCATCAGAGTAAGTGTCCAGCCAGTACATAAGTTCTCTTCTTGCTGAGAATCGAATCGTGCTGCCTCCTCTTTCAAGCTCTAAGATCTGGCTGTTTGTTTTCGTTGACAATCTTTCTGATGTTTTCTCCTTTTTACGTCACCTCGTTGGTTTCTCGTACAATTTGATTCACGACTTTCTCCCCAGCTCTCCTTTACGTCATTTCTCCTGTACTGCTACTTGGTACATGGATTGAGGAAAATTGCAAGGAAATTTACAATCAAAACACAAGACCCGGAAAACCAAAATAATGCACAAAAGAATTAATGCCATCACTAACAAAAGAACATACACATCAACGGGTTGCCTAAAAACCAAAGATGGCAAAATCACAATAGAACAAGATAAGATTTTACATGCGTGGTCAGATTATGTGAAAGACCTTTATGATGATGCAAGAGATTTCAAGAGAAGAACAATATGATCATCGGAATAATAATAAAGGACAATCAATTTTGAAGATGGAAGTCCAGAATGCTCTTAACCATATGAAAACTGGCAAGACCCGGGTTAAGATAACATCACAATAGAAATTATCAATGCCTTAGAAAAATATGGAATAGACCAAGTCACCAGATTGCTGAACGCAATATACGATAATGCAGATATACCTCCTGAATTATGTAATTCTATATTTATTGCAATTTCGAAGAAATTAGGAACCTAGGAATGCGATCAACATCGAATAATTAGTATAATGATCCACATCACGAAGATTCTGCTGAGAATTATCATGCAAAGAGTTAGGAAGAAAATACAATCCGAAATAGAAGAACAATGCGGGTTTGTAGAAGGCAAGGGTACAGTAAATGCTGTGTATATACTGAGAACAGTAATTGAACGTTCTATAGAAGTAAATAGAGATTAATATCTTTGCTTTATTTACTACACAAAGGCTTTCGATAAAGTGAGACATACCAACATGATAAGGATGCTTGAAGGTCACAAATTGATGGACACGACCTTAGATTTGTAAAATACATATATTGGAAAAAAACAAGCTGCCATCAGAATTGATAATGAAGTGGGTCAATATCAGCCTATTAAGAGAGGTGTGAGACAGGGATGTACAATGTCTCCAGATCTGTTTTTCCCCTGTATAGTGAAAATATTTTCAGAAATATAGAAGATATGGAAGGAATCAACATTGGGGGACGATACATCAATAACATTAGATATGCAGATGATACAGTCTTGATTGCAGACAATGAACAGGACCTGCAAAATTTAGTAGATGGAGTTGTTGCACACAGTGAGCAACTAGGATTAGAACTTAATATCAAGAAAACACAGATTATGGTCGTCACTGAGAAGGAAATACCACAATGTGATATACTAGTAAATGGGCATATTCTTAAGCAAGTGATACAGTTATCTTGGCACAGTCATAACATCTGATGGGAGATGCCTTGAAGAGATTAGAACAAGAATTGCCATTGCGAAGGTAGCCTTTTGCAAGATGAAAAACATACTGACCAATAAACAGATATCAATTGAAACGAGAAAAAGAGTGTTGAAGTGCTATATAGAACCTATACTTTTGTATGGATGTAAAGCGTGGACAATAAGCAGTGAAGTTGAAAAACAGCTGATGGCTGTGGAAATGTGGTTTCTGAGGAAAATGCAAAGAATACCATGGACGGACAGAAACACCAATGAACAAGCCCTTCAAGAAACAAATGAAGATCGTAAACTGATTAGAGTCATTAGAAGTCATCATCAAGTGCCGTGCCGGCTGGCGTAGGCGTGCATGGCTCTCCATAGATCTCGGTCTTTGGTTTTCTGGATCAACTCTGCTGCTGATATTCCTCCATGCCACCGTCTCAATCCATCCAGTATCACTTCTCTTGGTCTACCTCTGCCTCTCTTCCCCTCGATCTTTCCAGCTGTTACGATGTTCTCCAATGCCTCTCTTCTCATCACATGACCGAAGAAAGATGTTTGTCTCTGTCTTATTGTTGTATATAATGTTCTAGTTTCATTAGCCTGTTTCAGGCAGTCGTCGTTAGTTACTCTGGCAGTCCAAGGAATTCGCAACATTCGTCTCAGGAACCACATCTCTGTTGCTTCTAATTTCTTCTTAATTTGTTCATTTACATTCCAAGATTCACTGCCATACAGCAAAACTGGTTCTACATAGCATTTCAGCACTCTCTTTCTTACTTTCAGTGATAGTGACTTATTGCATAAGATACTCTTCATTTTCTGAAATACGGCTTTTGCCTGCCCTATTCTGCTCCTAATCTCTGTTGTACATCTTCTATCTGATGTTATAAATGCCCCTAGGTATCTAAAATTATCCACTTGGTTAAGGATTTTCCCTTCTATTTCTATGTCACATTTTGGTGTCACCATTTTCTTTGATATTACCATTGTTACTGTTTTCTTGATATTCAAGGAGAGTCCTTTTCTTGCACTCTCTGTTACTACAACATCTAATAATTGTTGTAGGTCTGTTGAATTGTCCGCCACTAATACTGTGTCATCTGCATAGCGTATATTATTTATATTATAATCTCCAACTAGTATTCCTGGCATCTCTTTGATCTCTCTCATTATTACTTCGCTATACAGGGAGAAAAGATCTGGTGACAAGACACACCCTTGTCGTACTCCTAGCTTTATCTGTTCATAACTACCCTCTTTATTTCCCATTTTAATTGCTGCTACTTGGTTCCAGTAAACATTCTCTATTATTCTTAAATCTTTTCCATCATTGTTGATATCTTCCAACATTTTAATCAGTTCATCATGTTTTACTTTATCAAATGCCTTAGTATAATCTATGAAGCACAAATATATGTCTCTCTGTTTCTCTATTGACCTTTCTATTAGTGTCCGTAATGTATAAATTGCATTGTTTGTGCCCTTTCCTTCCACAAATCCATACTGTTCTTCACTAATTTCCATTTTTATTTTATTTTTGATTCTTCTCATTATGATTCTGAGTAGAAGCTTAGTGATATGGTTTATAAGGTTAATTGTACGAAAATCTTCACAATAAATTGCTCCTGGTCTTTTTGGTATAGCTATAAATACAGATTTCAGCATATCACTGGGTAAATATCCACTGCTGTAAATATCATTCAACATTTTGGTTAATATATCTACTCCAAATTCTCCCAATACTTGTAATTCTTCTATTGTGATTTCATCTGGCCCAGCTGTTTTTCCTTTCTTCATACGTTTCATAGCGTCAGCGACTTCTTCTTTCAGAATAGGTGGACCTTCTAAGTTACTATCTTCTGTTAATTCTTCCCTTTCTCCCTCATATAATTCTCTTATATACCCATTCCACCTCTTCATTATAGCATCTTCCTCTAATATTATCTTTCCTGTTTTTGATTTCAAACACCCTGTATTTATTCTTATTTTTCTTCCTGTAAGCTCACTGATTTGTCTGTGCATATTTTTAGTATCTTTAATCGAATTTAATTCAATTCTTTTGCATTGCTCGTTTAACCAACTTTCTTTAGCCTTCCCACATTTATCTTTTATTTCTTTATTTATCTTAGCATATTCTTGTTTGTCATTTTTACTCTGTTTTCTTTTGTTTATCAGTTTTAAGATATCTTCATTCATCCATTTTTTCTTAGCTATTTTGTCTCTCTCCGGTAATGCTTCTTTGCTAGTTTGATGAATGGAGTCCCTTAACATTTCCCATTGTTCATCTATACTCTGTATTTTAGTTATTGCATTGTACCTATTTTTCACAGTCACTCTGTATTGTTCTTGCATTTCTTTATCTATTTTCAGAACCTCTTTATTAAGTCTCATGTTCTTAACCATTATTTTCCCTCTCTTTAATCTTACTTTTATTTGTCCACATAGTGGTACATGATCACTATTACAGTCAGCACCAGGCATTGTCTTTACATTAATTAAAGCATTTCTAAATCTTTTATTAATTAGTATGTAGTCAATTTGGTTGCGTATTTTCTTATCAGGGCTTATCCATGTGTATAGTCGTCTTTTATGGTGTTTAAACCATGTGTTTCCAAAAATCATATCATTGATATTTGCCCATTCTATTAGCTTTTCCCCTCTTTCATTTCTTGTACCTAAACCAAAATTCCCCACTACATCCTCCATTTTTCCCTTTCCTACTTTTGCATTAAAATCACCAAGTATTATTTTTAATTCTTGTGATCCAATTTGAGCCATCGCCATTTCTATTTCGTCGTAAAAGTATTGTATTTCTTCATCACTACTGCTTGCTGTTGGTGCATATACTTGTATAATATTTATGTCTATTGGTTTGCCTTTGATTTTTACCATAATAACTCTATCTGAAATACACCAGTAGCCTATCCATTAATTGACTTGGCTGTTTTTTCGTCTAATATTATTCCTACACCTTTTTCATGTGTATCCCCTCCAGAATAAATTATTGTGTGATTGTCAGCTATAATTTTGCCCGATCCCTTCCATCTCATCTCACTAACGCCTAGTATATTCATTTTCATACTATCCATCTCTCTTAGAACATTGGTCAACTTTCCTAGCTCATTTAATGTCCTAACATTCCATGTTCCTACTCTAAATTTATTTATTTTAGTTAAGATTTTGCCGGCAGTAGCTGGATGACGGTCTGGTGTCACCTGTGGCTCATGACTGTCCCTACCGGACGAGGATGCCCTAAGACAGCCATTAACGTCCTTCACTAACTTTGTGATATGTTTTGCCATGAAGTATTGGGAAGATAATGTGGTGGTTTCCCCTTGCCTTCCACATCCACATGGTGGTCTTTTTACCTCTGCCTTTGACAGCCATTTCCGACTGTAAGGACAAGTGAGTTGCACTGCTCTGCTCAGCTGCAGAGTTGTCCACTTATTCCGGTGGATACTCGGTCCCCAGAGCTGTGTTAGCCACACCGTAGTGTGCTTCCATCCTCTACCACGGGGAGGTGCAGTTGGGATTTTCCCTTCGTAAAGTTATGGTCTCTGACCAAAACTCTCCAGTACTTTTAGAGGATCCATTAGAAGTAGACAATCAAAATTTGTTGGACATGTTATGAGAAGAAATGACTTGGGGAACTTGGTGGCGACTGGCAAGATCGAAGGCAAGAGACTAAGGGGAAGACCGAGAAGAAAATACCTGGACGGCTTGGCCACGTGGTATGGTCGAGACAGAAACACGGAGCTGATCCACGACTCTGGTGATCGAATGAGATGGCAGAACATGACTGCCCACGCTTATCGGCATGGCACATGATGGAGGATTGTGATATAAATTTCCATTAGCTGATAATTAAAATTGCGATATATCGTCTTTCTGTCCAATTGGGAAGCCACATTTGCCAATGTACTATCCTACGGTACTGAATCAGTTAAAAACAAGGGAGAATAATGGAAACAGAAGTAGGCGTTAAGAGGATGATAGACAGTACATTCACTGGATATGTCTGCATCATGGCAAGGAAAAATATCAATACATTGAAAATGAAAAAAACAAAAACAACAAAAACAACGTATTACCACAGAAGGAAATATATTAAAAGGTATTACCGCCCAACCAGGTGGCAAAGCACTTGAGGAAGAAATAGGTTGAGTAATAACTAATTAAATTAATGTGTCCCGAAGTAGCTTGCTAACTATGGGTCTATATTGTGATAACACCATCATCTATATCTATAAAACAGAGTGATTGTTTGTTTGTGGGTTTGTGGATTTGGATGCGTTCGATAACGGTACATCCGATTGAGATGAAATTTTCTACACGTCTTCCTTTCATTCATTTGCAACCGACTATAATAATTTCTTAATGTAAAATCTTCGACTTATTTAATAACATTTACATTTCCATTTTCATTATATAATGTCTATATAGCAGGGGGACTTCACTCTAGAAAAGTTATTTCAAGGGGCATAACTTTTATTAACATTTCTATATACTTTATAGTCATATTGTTGGACTTACTTGCACTATTGTTAAACTTTTTGTCTATAGTTATTTTTAGGCATATGAGTTATAATAAATAATGATATAATCTTTAAGGCATTTGAAAAGTTTTCATAAAAATAATGCATAATGCATAACATTGTAACCCATCTTTTTCTACAGTTTTCATTGAATGGTGTGTGGAAGGACATTCTTTTAAGTTACTGTGCGCCAAGAGCTGGGCGAAACCACGCCGGTCAGACAGACAGACAGTCGGGAACGGGAGAGCTTATATGACTACTTATATGAATTAAATTAGATGCTCCCCACCAGGGACTGGGTGAAGCCGGGCCGGGACAGACAGACAGACAGACAGTCGGGAACGGAGAGCTTATATGACTACGTATCTGAATTAAATTAGATGCTCCCCACCAGGGAATGGGTGAAGCCGGGCCGGGACAGAGAGACAAACAGATAGTCGGGAACGGGAGAGCTTATATGACTACGTATATGAATTAAATTAGATGCTCCCCACCAGGAACTGGGTGAAGCCGGGCCCGGTCAGATAGACAGATAGTCGGGAACGGGAGAGCTTATATGACTACTTATATGAATTAAATGAGATGCTCCCCACCAGGGACTGGGTGAAGCCGGGCCGGGACAGAGAGACAAACAGATAGTCGGGAACGGGAGAGCTTATATGACTACGTATATGAATTAAATGAGATGCTCCCCACCAGGGACTGGGTGAAGCCGGGCCGGGACAGACAGACAGACAGACAGTCGGGAACGGAGAGCTTATATGACTACGTATCTGAATTAAATTAGATGCTCCCCACCAGGGAATGGGTGAAGCCGGGCCGGGACAGAGAGACAAACAGATAGTCGGGAACGGGAGAGCTTATATGACTACGTATATGAATTAAATTAGATGCTCCCCACCAGGGACTGGGTGAAGCCGGGCCCGGTCAGATAGACAGACAGACAGATAGTCGGGAACGGGAGAGCTTATATGACTACGTATCTGAATTAAATTAGATGCTCCCCACCAGGGACTGAATGAAGCCGGGCCGGGTCAGCCAGCCAGACAGACAAACAAGCAGACAGACAGACTGATAGATAGATAGATCCCCTCCAGGGCCTGGGCGAAGCCGGGCCGGGTCAGCTAGTAGTTTATAAGAATGGTTATACGCAGGAACAGGTGGCCAATTTCCCCCTCACTTAGCAGGAGATGATCCCAAGTTGAAAATCCCTCGTCTGTTCGCACCCCTGACATTATCAGCGCAATTTAATAAATATAAATTAATTCAAAACAAAGTATTCTCTCAGGGAATTTAAACACAAGAGCCATAAATGATATTATTATGATATATTGATTGCTCGATTCTTTGAATGGCACATTCCACTGCGTCTCGTCAGGTGCATACGCAAGAATTATATATCACATGACTTTGTATTTAAAGTATTTCGGTCAACGTTTAATTCATTTATTCACTTTGCATGATATATAACAGTGAAGTTTGCCCATCAATGAATCGTGCAATATATTACTTGTGACTTCTGTGTTCAAATATTGAATTGTTTCATATTCTCCAAGAAGTGTATGTATGTTTTTAAATTCCAGAATGTCCAGAATTCAAATATGGAGCAGAAGCCTGCAACCTGACGTGTAACTGTGACAGAGACAAGACCGCTTCATGTAACAACACAAACGGCGTCTGTAACTGTAAGCCAGGATGGGGTTCCAGCGACTGTTCCCAAGATGTTAACGAATGCCTGAACCGAACCGTGGAAGCTTGTCCTCATGACTACCAAGAATGTGTCAACACTGTAGGAAGCTTCCAGTGTGAATGTAAGGATGGCCTCGTTAAAAACGCCAATGGGAATTGTGAAGGTACTATTTCAATATTTGCGTCATTGTTGTGTCAGCTACATTATTTTTGAACATTCCTAATAATAATGATATCCATAAACTCCGTTAACTAGTAATCGAAGTTAGTCTTTGATTCACAATGAAACACAACACACTTCATTGCTTAAGTAAGTAGTTTAAGTTACAGATTCCTACACTTCCAGATGTCAACCATCAAGATCAAGCAGAATATATTATTATATTTTCAACCTACATAACATATGTTTGAAGAAAGCAGCAGTCATCTTGAGCTTGTTGACATCTCCATAAAGTGTGTCCTCAAATGGAGTAGGTGTAGGCCAAACTAATTTTCCTTATTTAAGAGATGTTGGGCACTCTTGCTTGAAATGTTATAAACTCTTGTTTCAAATTTGGACACTTTTGCTTCAAATGTTAGACACTCTTGCTTCAAATGTTGAATGTCTTGCATCAAATGTTTATTCCTCAGTTTGCCAATTTCATAATTGCATTCATCAAAATCCTGTATCTTTAGTTTATTCAGTAAGTGATTCTTAATATGGCCATGTATTTTGTATTTCATTTTCTGAAAATATTATATCATGTGCAGAGTGAAGATTGCTACTTGTTCACTTAAGTCAAGATAGTAGTATGCGTGCATTTAAAACTGTCTATATTGATTCATCAATCATTAGTATTATGATGCACTTGATCATTCTTCTCCATGTTGCTTTGTAGGGAGGAGAAACGCTCTCTTGTTGGTGACCTGTCAGTTCATAATTCATCATAAATTAATAATGAATGCTATATGTCCAGCCTCATCTTGGTCTTCCTCCTGCCCTTTCATAGTCATGTTGTTAATCACACACATGAATAGAACAGCAGTAGTATATATAACAGTATCTTGGACAAAGGGGCACAAGTGTTGCCTTTAACCATGATTGATATGAGATCAATTTCTGCATCCACTCATGATCAGATATCATATTATATGAGAAGTCCTCAGGTTCTTCAGCCTGTTCAGATCATCACCATTACATGGTGGACATATTGGTAGGTGCCCCTATCTCATCCATATGAAATCCATTATCCTACAGCATGTAACTGTGACTGCAAGATGTTGGTTGATGAACCTCCTCACATGCTTCATGTTTTACCCTTTTCTGACCACACCAATGTTCTCCCCAAATGCTTGTATTTTAACTACGGATGCTGATTCCTTCAGCTGGAAGTATCTTTGCAGTATATCGCTCTCATCACAGCCCTTGAAAAGATTCTCAATTCTTTTCCAGTTTCGCTGCCTGATGCTTTTTCATGCCCAAAATGTCTTCAGTGTCATGTGTCCATCTTCATGTTGTTCGACACATGCCCACTCTGACTTCTGAGATACTAATTTACGTCCGCAAGTCAAGGACAAGAAATCAACAATTTAGTTCAACTGACCAATGTAGGTATCAGCACACTGGAAGTTTAAGAGAGAGTGGTCTTATCCATTCGGCCACGCTAAACTCTCTTTATGTGTTTTTAGGTATTTCTTTTGCTTTGTGGATTCCAAAGGTCTTTCTAGTTATACTATCCTCATGTTTTCTCAGTGTATGTTCTATCTAGTGCCAGCATCATTTCTTCACATCCTAGTTCTCTGATGTGTGTCTAGTTCTCTCCATGAGCTCCACATTGATGATTCTATCATATCATTTTATTCCTTCTATTTTGTGCAGGCATCAATTAGTGAATTTTTATAGTTTATTTGTAATTGTTTTCCAGGTTTCTGGTTCGTACAGGTGCACTGATTTATTGTTAGAATTAAATAGTCTAAGTTTTGTGATAAGTTTGATTCTAATTTTGACTTCCAGAAATTTCCTTTATTGTCTGTACAAAATGTAGTGTAACTAAATATCTGTACATGTTTCAGTGCACCCTGGAGCTAGCTGTCAGACAGGAAACAGGTGTTCACATTTGTGTGTCAAAATCTTTCAGGGGCAGACATCCCAGGAGATATGCTACTGTCCCAGACAACATGAAGTTGGTGGGAAATACTTGCCAGCGTAAGAAACTGATCACACACAAAACCATTCCTAATAACTTATTCTGGCCCGTAAAATTGTCACTTCAAAATTGTCATAACATGAACAACTCAAAATATAGTTGGTCAGCTGTATAAAAGCACATTTACAATAAAATCAGAGAATGTTGTAGAGACAAATATTCAGCCAGCAAGCAAAAACAACACAGATTAATAATGGCAATAAAATAACTACATTGAAGATTAATAGTATGTAGTTAGTTTAGTGTCATTGTTTTTGTTTGTTGATGAAGGCTTGTTGCCACAACAGCCTCCATTGTTCTGCAGTTGAGATCCTGTAAGGCTGACCTTCCATGCTGTGAGTTCTTCATATTGTGCCTTGTATTCTCACAGTTTACTACTCTTACCCCCATTTCCTGTGTGAACGTAAGCACTTGACAATAGTATATCTAAGAAGGCAATCACACTTAACCCTGCCAGTCCAGAGAGCACATACGTGCAGTGACTGACACACTCTCCTGCCTGCTAAGTGGACAGGTGTTCAAATCTCCATCAAGGCAGAATGCTTAAAACTGACCCAGCCTAAAATCGTAACAGTAAAGGACCCGTTTACATGCCTTAAGGCTCATCAAGCATACAGTGCTAGACCCATATTTGTAGAGACCAGTGGCATTCTGGGAGGATAACCGTAGTGCTGTAAGGAAATGGCAAAATGCTAAGAACAGAATTGCTCATCCTAGTCCCTGCATGCACTTAGAAAGAGAGATGCACACAAAAGTAAGTTATTTAAAAAACGGGTTCTAAGAATATCTTGGGTAAAGAAAAGAACAAATGCATCCATACTTCAAGAGCTGAATATTGAAGATGATTGGCTATTAAAGACGATAAAACAAAGAAAATTGATATATTTTGGTCACTTGAAATGTCATGAGAGTTTAGAGAGAACAATAATGGAGGGGTATATGCCTGAGAAGAGAGGAAGAGGAAGTAGATTAAAAAGAAAGTCCCTTCATGTGGTGGATGATCTCCAATTGGGTGTATCCAAGAAAATGATAAAAATCTGATAAAGGTGAATCATTTTGACAATCTTGGAATAGTTATAATATCCATTTGAAGATGTCTTGTAGATGGCAGCACAAAAATATTCTCCTTTTGTGAGATGGAAAACATATTCACCAATAAAAGCTATCAATTGTAGTAAGAAAAAATGCTGTATATAACCTTTGCTGTTGTTTGTATGGGAAATATGAACAGTAAGCAGACAAGTAAAGAAAAATCTGAAGGCAGCAAATATATGGTTTGAGCTAAGTTCTCAAAATATCATGTATGGACTAAAAAACTATTGCAGTATACTTTAAGACACATGAAAATCATAAACTGATTAGGAAAATCAAACATGGGAAGTAAACATTTATTTGGCAAGATTTATTTGCCATGTCATACAAGAAACAAATGAAAACTGTAAATTGTTAGAGAAATTTTACGTAGATAGTCAAAATATTTTGGACACATAAGAATTACATAAATGAGAGAACTTGGTGACAATGGCAAGATTGAGGGGAAAAGAACAAGGAGAAGGTAGAGAAGTAAAATATCTGGATGACTAGGTCACAAGATGACATGGTATGGTCGAGATGACAACACAGAGCTGATCCACGACTCTAATGATCGTGTGAGATGGCAAAACATGATCGCCCATGCCTATCGGTATGACACATCATGATGATGTATGGAGAAATAAACTTGAAAACTTAGAGATAGCTAACTAACATGATGGGAAAAGATGAAGAGAACAACAGATAAATAAATACCTCAATGGATTGGCCACATGGCATAATCAAGACAAGAACATAGATCTGATTCAAGATTTTGGTGACCATATGAGATGGTGAACCCATTTTGTCCACACTTAATGGTAAGTAAGGCACATTGTGATGGCGAATGAAGAGTTTAAAGTGCTGTTGATGAAGTAATTTATGTATTATTAATAAAGAAGTTAAGGTGCTCAATTATTAATAGAATGATCCTAGGGTTCAATCTCCAGTAATGATAGAATTGATTTTTACCAGTACAACTCTTGAGGTCCATCCAGCCATTGTAAAACATTATACCATAAATTGTTCATAATTATTTTGTCTTTATAACACAGCATGTGACTTGCTAATGGTATATGACACCTTTGTATTACAGCATGCAGTAACGTGACTTTTGGCAAAGAATGTCGTCTGAGTTGTTCATGTCAAGCTAACAGTACAAAGTCATGTGACACTACCACCGGTGGGTGTGTATGTTCTCAAGGATGGACATCTTCAAACTGCTCCAAGGACATTGATGAATGCACTGAGCTTTATACAAGTGTCTGTAAGGGTCCTAGGTGAGCATTGTGTAAACAGACCATGGAGGATATGATTGTCAAGGTAAGTCAGGACATGCAACCTGGTGGATCTTGTAGTGACAGGGCCACCTACATTATACAATATAAAACATATAACAGAACAGGGATGTAATGTAAAATATTACTAATTTCCTTCCATTGTGTAACTAGAGCACATCACCATGGTTTATGGTGTAACTATAGCACATCACCATGGTTCATGGTGTAACTAGAGCACATCTCCATGGTTCATGGTGTAACTAGAGCACATCTCCATGGTTCAGGGTGTAACTAGAGCACATCTCCATGGTTCAGGGTGTAGTTAGAGCACATCTCCATGGTTTATGGTGTAACTAGAGCACATCACCATGGTTTATGGTGTAACTAGAGCACATCTCCATGGTTCATGGTGTAACTAGAGCACATCTCCATGGTTCATGGTGTAAGTAGAGCACATCTCCATGGTTCAGGGTGTAACTAGAGCACATCTCCATGGTTCAGGGTGTAGCTAGAGCACATCACCATGGTTCATGTGTGTAGCTAGAGCACATCTCCATGGTTCAGTGTGTAAGCTAGAGCACATCTCCATGGTTCAGTGTGTAACTAGAGCACATCTCCATGGTTCAGTGTGTAACTAGAGCACATCTCCATGGTTCAGTGTGTAGCTAGAGCACATCTCCATGGTTCAGTGTGTAACTAGAGCACATCTCCATGGTTCAGTGTGTAGCTAGAGCACATCTCCATGGTTCAGTGTGTAACTAGAGCACATCTCCATGGTTCAGTGTGTAAGCTAGAGCACATCTCCATGGTTCAGTGTGTAACTAGAGCACATCTCCATGGTTCAGTGTGTAGCTAGAGCACATCTCCATGGTTCATGTGTGTAGCTAGAGCACATCTCCATGGTTCAGTGTGTAGCTAGAGCACATCTCCATGGTTCATGTGTGTAGCTAGAGCACATCTCCATGGTTCTGTGTGTAGCTAGAGCACATCTCCATGGTTCAGTGTGTAACTAGAGCACATCTCCATGGTTCAGTGTGTAACTAGAGCACATCTCCATGGTTCAGGGTGTAACTAGAGCACATCTCCATGGTTCAGGTGTGTAGCTAGAGCACATCTCCATGGTTTCATGGTGTAACTAGAGCACATCTCCATGGTTCAGTGTGTAACTAGAGCACATCTCCATGGTTCATGGTGTAGCTAGAGCACATCTCCATGGTTCATGTGTGTAACTAGAGCACATCTCCATGGTTCATGGTGTAGCTAGAGCACATCTCCATGGTTCAGGGTGTAACTAGAGCACATCTCCATGGTTCAGGGTGTAGCTAGAGCACATCTCCATGGTTCATGGTGTAACTAGAGCACATCACCATGGTTCATGGTGTAACTAGCACATCTCCATGGTTCATGGTGTAACTAGAGCACATCTCCATGGTTCATGGTGTAGCTAGAGCACATCTCCATGGTTCAGGGTGTAACTAGAGCACATCTCCATGGTTCAGGGTGTAGTTAGAGCACATCTCCATGGTTTATGGTGTAACTAGAGCACATCACCATGGTTTATGGTGTAACTAGAGCACATCTCCATGGTATATGGTGTAACTAGAGCACATCACCATGGTTCATGGTGTAACTAGAGCACATCTCCATGGTTCATGGTGTAACTAGAGCACATCTCCATGGTTCAGGGTGTAACTATAGCACATCTCCATGGTTCAGGGTGTAGTTAGAGCACATCTCCATGGTTCATGGTGTAACTAGAGCACATCACCATGGTTCATGGTGTAACTAGAGCACATCTCCATGGTTCATGGTGTAGCTAGAGCACATCTCCATGGTTCAGTTTGTAGTTAGAGCACATCTCCGTGGTTCAGTGTGTAGCTAGAGCACATCTCTATGGTTCAGTGTGTAGCTAGAGCACATCTCCATGTTAGAGCATACATATGCAGATTGCCATAGTGTTTGTGCCTCATTAGTGTTGTACTGACTTTTGGCAAATAAAGACTATACATGCATTTATGCCACATATTAAAGGCTGCAGTGTCTCATTCATCTCTAGAAATTCTTCACATTCATTTACTTTCATTTTTCCATAAGAAGACAGGTGTATCATACAGCTGGTCGAAATTTCCATGAGAAGACAGGTGTATCATACAGTTGGTGGAAATTTCCATAAGAAGACAGGTGTATCATACAGTTGGTGGAAATTTCCATGAGAAGACAGGTGTATCATACAGTTGGTGGAATTGTCCATGGGAAGACAGGTGTATCATACAGTTGGTGGAATTGTTCATGCAGATTGAGATTGATCAATAACTACAATGTTACAGGTTACAGAATGATCCAGTAACTATCCTTTTATAAATTTACCAATTGGTGTTTTAAACAGTTTCTTTACAACCTACAGGCTGGTGTTTCAAAACAATAATTTTCTTTTCAGGCTGCAATGTTATCATTACAAATTCATCTGGAGTAATACAGTCACTCAATTATCCACAACGTCCTCCTAGCAATGCTACTTGCTCTTGGACCTTCAGAGCAGGGAGTGGACAAACTGTTTCATTCAGGTATTGTTTATAATCCAGATTTAGGAGTAGCATTGTGGTTAGTCCAATCAATGGTTTACCATCTAAACTTTTCAGTGTTAAATTCCCATTAGTAGTAGAATGTTTATAGAGCGTAATCTTGCCAAGAACATCAACAGCAGCTGAAAAATGCTGGTGTTGGCTGCAACATCTTGTAAGGCAGTGGTTCTCAACCTTTTTTGGCCGATTCCCCCATTTACCATATGTTCAGAACACCATATGTTCAGAACGACATCCCCCCCACTCCTTTTTCGAATTTCCTCCCTATAAATCCCCCCCCCCCCCAACCTTACACAGTATACACAAAAATGGAAGCTAAATGTAATAAAACATACTAAAACAAGTCTAGACATCTACATAAAACATGATTTGCGGGTCTACTTACGTTATAAAACAAAATTCATTAGGGCGAGAAGTACAGAACTGTAAAATTTAAATGGAAAAACACTATCAAGTAACTGGTTCTTTTATTAATGCGATCTTGAAATAATCTTAATTCTCCGCCCACCCCCCCCCCCCCCCCCTGGAAACCCTAAAATTCCCCACCGGTTGAGAACCACTGCTGTAAGGGATATGAAACTTAGAGAACTTCACTGGACTCTCCTGTTGGATCATATACTTGAGTAACATTTATGTTAAAAGGTCTGCCACTCAATTTAACTAGTAGAACTCTGTCCGACACGGCCCAATATCCCTGAACAGACGTTGATGTTTTCCGGTCCAAAATTATTGCCACTCCCCTGTGTCGATCTTCACCTCCAGAATAAATAATCTTAACATCTTTATGTATCTTGATGCCTGCTCCTGTCCATCTCGTTTCGCACATACCTAATATATTAATTTTTTCTCTTTGAATTTCTTGTGTTATGTTCTCTAATTTTCCGTCGTTGTTTAACATTCTAACGTTCCATGTTCCTAATTTTAATGTCTCTGTCCTTGTCTTGCGATGATCAGTCTTTAAGCGAATCATAATAAACTAGGCACTTTCAAAGAGGTAGTTTGCCGTTGCTTTCCTCTATGGCAGTGACCATACTGGCCAGATGACCGCAATCATTGTCTCTCGAAAAAGATCCTCTGCTTGCTGTCGCGAAACTCGAGACCATAACCAACAAATATCTGTCGGCTGCCCTCAAAATTTCATCCATCACCTGCCTTCCGTGGCTTCTTTTGAATACTTCCAATAAACGAACATGAAATAACATCACATAATCCAAAGGAAAAACACTATCCACACGAATTCCACGGGAATTTCCATATGAAATCCACAGAAAAACACTGAACAGCGTCTCCCCTAAGAACAACGAGTCATCGCGTCGCCATTATACCGGAAGGTGAATGGTCGAAGACCTTAGACTTGTGAAAAACATATACTGGAAACAACAAGCAGCCATAAAGATTGATAGTGAAGTAGGTCAATATCAACCTATTAAGAGAGGTGTACGACAGGGATATGTAATGTCTCCAGATCTGTTTTCCCTGTATAGTGAACATATTTTCAGAAATGTAGAAGATATGGAAGGAATCACCATTGGGGGATGTAACATCAAAAACAATAAAAAGATGTCGTTTGCAATGAGAAAAAGTGTGTTGAAGTGCTACATAGAACCTGTACTTTTGTATAGATGTGAAGCGTGGACAATGAGCAGACAAGCTAAAAAACATCTGATGACTTTGGGAATGTTTTTTTCTGAGGAAAACGCTAAAGAAAAGCCAATGACCAAGTCCCAAAGAAACAAATAAAAACCGTAAACTGATTAGAGAAATTAAACGCAGACAGTCAGAAATAAATTGGAGAACTTGGTGACAACTGACAAGATTTGGGGGGGGGGGGGGGGGGGGGGGGGGGGGGGGGGGGGGGGGGGGGGGGGGGGGGGGGGGGGTGGAGAACAAGGGGAAGGCAGAGAAGTAAATACCTGGATGGCTTGGCCACCTGGAATGGTCGAGACAAGAACATTGAGCTGATCCACGACTCTGGTGATCGAGTGAGATGGGGAAACATGACCGCCCATGCTTATCGGCATGGCACATGGTGATGATGGTGTTTAATGGCAACCAGTCTTTTCCATTCTGCAGACAAAAGTTAACCACTTCAACAAGATCTCTTCTATAGGGCTGGACCTTAGAGATTTGTTAAACAGCCTTGTTGCCAGTCTTATGCTTTCCTTTAACATTGCAATATTACAGAGTGGCATGCTTCAGTTAAAATATCTAAGACAGGAAACATCTGTGGGCCTTTTCCCCATGGCAGCTGGTGTGTTGTGATATGAGCAGGTGGATAAATTGGCTGGGTCTGCATCTCTGTGTGGAATATTGGTGCATGATAAAGCAGATGTGTTCAATGTCTTTTGGAATCATGTGCATAGTGTGGAAGAACAAATACATCATTATTGCCTAGAGAGAATGATGTGACAGGGAGTGACCAGAGGGTCTCGCCAACACTCAGTTCTCTGTGGAAAGGCCAGAGGACACAATCAGATTTCAACTGGTACCATTAGTATTGGGACTCTTCACTGGTTGTTGAAGCTGAGGACAGAGCACATATGGGAATGTCTGGAGTGCTGTGATATCAGCTCTTAACACAACTCAGCTCTACAGTTTTTCTTAGTTTCTTGGCATATTAATTCTAAAGGTGTATCTGGCACTTTTAAGTTGTAGTCATTGCTTATTTATGCATCTCGTAACTCACACAGAGTGATGCACAGTCATCTTAGTCTTCCTGTTTATTTCTTTGTTTTTAGATGAAACCCCTTGGAAATTTATAAATTAGAACATAAACCCACAAAAAAAAAACATTCATAGCATTTGTGATTCTGGTTTGCAAACTTTGGATCCTTGCCAGTGTGACAGAGTTCAGGCACTGTTCTGAGATTCTCCTTGTGTGATCTGTTGGATTAGATCTACTGTGCTGCTTCTCTTTCAGCTGATACACTGGTCAGATATTTGAACTGGTCAAGTTAGTTATTTGATTTTAGCAACTGTGTAATCCAGTAGATTCTTTATTCTGTCTTGTTGTAACTCTTGTTTGTCATCTATTTAGGTGAACTTTATTTCAAAGGTTTGTTTACTTTGCTGTTATTATTGAGTTAAGAAGGTCAGCATGGCTGAATGGATATGAGCACTCACTCTTACATTTTCAGTGCGTTGATGGCGAGGTAGCGGGTTCAACTCCTACATTGTTAAGTTGGACTAAAATGTTGACTTCTGTCCTTGACTTGTGGACGTAGATTACCAGTATCTCGGAAGTCAGAATGGCTTCACCTGATGGAAGAGACATTGGTAATAGCTAATTCACATGGAGACATCGGTCCAGTCCACTCCCCAGTAGTAGCAACTACTATTAGTTGGTTAAAAGTTACTTGCATGTCCTTTACAGGGCGTTGCAGTCAGCACCAGCATTGTTTGCTGTTGTGATCTCTTGGCAAGTTTATGTTCAGTAGTTTGCCATTGGTTTCTGAATGACCAGCACCCACACAATTTTGTAAAAAACTAATGCAACGTGGTCTGCTGCCAAATTGCGTGCAGCTGTGTTTCGAACGCGAGTATGCAGGATAATGAACTGCATCTGTAAACCCTTCACCATGGACCTGGCAACTACTCGTAGTAGCAGCACTTATATGGACTACGCTTGAGATCAAATTGAGCAACTATTGGGGTTGGAACTCTTCGCTGGCTTCTGAGGATGGGGACGGAGCGCTTATGGGAATGCCCCGAATGCTGTGATGTTGGTTCCTAAATCAATCAATCAATCAATCAATCAAAGTGAGCAAACTAAAAAAATTATCTTGAGCTAATAAATTCATATTTCATGTTTGCATTTAGAGATCCATAGGAGCTTGATGTTGAAGACTAGAGTAAGATCATCGGGGATAGATAAGATGAGGAACTAATTGTTTGCAGCAAACTGTATTGTGACTTTAGGGAATGAGAATGACAAACAATTTAACGTGTGTAAATGTAGACCTTCTTGCTCAGACCAGGCACCTGGAGGAGGAGAGGGGAAATATAAAAATTAAAAGTTTGAAACGCTTCACATACATATGGTCAGCAGCAAGTTATGACTTTGAATGTTGAACCTTAAACAATATTATACATGTTTAGAACACTATAGCCTACCATACATGTTTGAAAGCAAATAATACTAACACTATAACCTACCTTACATCTTGAGAAGCTAAAAATGGTAACACTATAACCTACCATACATCTTGGGAATCAATGAATAGTAACACTATAACCTACTATACATGTTGGGAAGCAAGTAATAGTAACACTATAACCTACTATACATGTTTGGAAGCTATTAATAGAATAGTATAATCCACTATATGCTCATTTGATCCAAAATTATGCTGACTCTCTTTTTGTAGTCCTTCCCTCCTGAGTAAATAACTCTATACGTACCTAAATATTTTCTCCGCACCTGGCCATCACATTTCACTAATCCCTAATATATTACAGCTGAAAGATGCTGGTGTTGACCGCAATATCCTGAAACAGGATGGAAACGCGGGAAAACAAACAAACAAAAACTAATATATTTATCTTAATTCTTTCCATTTCTTGCTTGATATTATCCAATTTTCCATTCTGGCCAAGTATTCTGAAATTCCATGTATCAATATTTAATGTATTTTTAACATTGAAGGCCAAATTTGTGAAGTAGGTGCCGGCTACACATTCTTCTGGAGTGGAAGGATTGATTGATTAACTGATTGATTGATTGATTGATTGATTTAGGAACTGACATTACAGCATTCAGGGCTTTCCCATAAGCACTCCAACCTCATCCTCAGCAGCCAGCGAAGAGTTCCAACACTAATAGTACCAGTAGCAAACTGATCATATATCCGTCTCGCTTTTCTTCTGAGCGTCGATCGTCGCTGGAGTGGAAGGAAAAGCGAGGAAAGACGCCAATCCGGTGTGGGATTTGCCATTAAGTCAGCCCTGGTTGGCAAACTAGCTGAATTTCCGAAGGCTATAAATGACAGGCTTATGACTATTAAGTTATCGCTGCTGAAAGGAAAGAAGCATGCAACCACCGTGAGTGTCTACACACCAACCATAAAAAATGAAGATGACATCAAAACCAAGTTCTATGAAGACCTGCACAACGTATTAACATCTGATCCCAAAGGAGACAAACTTATACTCCTTGGGGACTTCAATGCCAGAGTAGGCAAGGACACCGCCTCCTGGAGTGGCATCATTGGAAAGTACGGAGTCATAAATTGTAACAGCAATGGACTCCACCTCCTTCAGACCTGTGCCAAACATGATCTCCTGATCATCAACACAATCTTCCGTCTTCCCACGAGAAATAGGATATCATGGATGCACCCTCGCTTGAAACACTGGCACCTCATTGACTATGTCATCGTCAGGAGGAGTGACAGACAAGACGTTCAGGTGACAAAATCCATGTGTGGTGCCGAATTTTGGACAGACCATCGTCTCATTATCTCAAAAATAAACATACACATCAAACCATAACGGCGTCCTCAAGGAGTAAAAATGCAGAAAAACAAACTAAAACTAAATGTCACCCGCCTAAACAGTGGAAGACAGCCTCAAGCTAAATGCTGCAGCTAAACAGGATGTGGAAACAGAGTGGAGAGCCCTAAAGGTCATAATTTACAACACTGCTATGGAAATCCTGGGTCCAGCCCCAGTCCAGTAGCTTCACCAAGTCTTTACAAACATATGGGTGAATGAGACCATGCCACAAGATTTCAAGGACACGTCAATAGTCCACCTTTGCAAACGCAAAGGAAACCGCTAATTCTGTGACAACCACCGAGGCATCGCCTTGCTCTCAGTCGCAGGGAAGATACTCGCCAGAATTCTTCTCAATCGTCTCACGGCCCATCTCGATCAAGTCTTCTTCCTGAGAGTCAATGTGGCTTCAGAAAAGAATGAGGAACTGTTGACTGCTACAAGAGAAATGTCAGGAACAGAATTCTGAAGTGGTCTCCACTTTAATTGACCTTACCAAGGCTTTTGATACAGTCAGCAGAGAAGGACTGGAATATTATGGTGAAATATGGCTGTCCATAAAAGTTTGTCCAAATAGTGCTGCTATTTCATGATGGTATGCAGGCAAGAGTCCAGGAAAATGGTGAACTGTCTGAGCCCTTTCCTGTCACCAATGGAGTGAAGCAAGGATGTGTACTGGCACCAACACTGTTCAGCCTCATGTTTTCAGCTATGCTGACAAATGCCTTCGAGAACAATGACATTGGAATAGACATCAACAACTGCATGGATAGAAAGTTGTTCAAAGTTGTTGGAAGGTTGAAAGCCAAAACCAAAACTAACAGCGACACCGTCAGAGAACTGCTGTTTGCTGATGATTGCACCCTCTATATGCCAACTCAGAGGCAGACATGCCTGTGCCAACGTTGGCCTCAATATCAACTTGGAGAAGACTGTAGTTATGTACCAGCCAGCTTCAAAGAATAATCACACCGTGCCGAATATCAAGGTGAATGGTCATAGACTAAGTGTTGTGGACAAGTTCACCTATCTTGGCAGAACTGTGTCACAAGCTGCCACAATTGATGATGAAGTGAATGCAAGAAATTACAAGGCCAGTGCGGCCTTTTGCAGACTGTACAAGAATGTATGGGACAGAATTGGAATAAGCCCGCAAACAAAGCTGAAAGTCTATAAAGCAGTTGTATTATCCACACTGCTTTAGGCTTGTCAAACATGGACTGTTTATCAGCGACATGCTAGGAAATTAAACCACTTCCACACAGTCTGCCTTAGGAAGCTATTGAAGATTACAAGTGGGTGCAAGTGCCAACAGATTTCTGCACATCCTTTTCAGTTTGCATCCAACTAGATAGAAAATGCAGACAAGAAAATCCGGCTGTTGTGGAGGCTGAAGTACAAGCGTTGATTTTCGAGAATTCGCTAGACGGTGATGCGGTCATCTACACAGATGGGTCGGTCGTCCGACATGTGAGAAGCTCATGGGCCTTTACAGCTCGGGCCGGAGGGAGAATTGTGAAGGAGGACTCTGGTGCTTCCACTGAAACTACAAGTAGCCTGACTATGGAAGTCATGGCAGTAAGTAAAGCAATAACATGGCTCGAGACACAGACATTCACTAGGGCATGTTTCCTTAGCGACTCAATGAACATGATCAAGAGGATAGAGGAGGGGTCGATCCGAAGAGAATGGTTGCTGCCTCTGGAGCGATCTCGGCGGGCAAAGATTAGTTTCATCTTCGTGCCAAGGCATGCGGGAGTACAAGGAAATGAGCGGGCTGACAAGCTCGCAGGTGAGGCTACTGTGGATGGCGGATGCGCCATGGACCAGGCTGACATTCTGAATGCTCTACGAGAAGTAAGACTTTTGCGTGAACCAAGTGATGACTGTGAATCTACAACCATGGCCAGACTGCGAGAACAGCAAATTCAAAGAGGGGTGGCCAAACAAGAACACTACGCAGGAAGCCAAAGAAGATTGATAAACCAACACAGAACTGGCATCGTTAGCCGCTACACGCTGCGGGATTTGCTGAGGAGGGGATCCGAGCACTTATGGACTGAATGGTTCGATGTGCAATGAGGATGATCTGTCGACTAACTAACTAACTAACTGAAGATTACATGGCAAAACAAGATCCCAGACACTGAAGTTCTAGAAAGAGCGTCCATGCCCAGTATCCACACTCTACTAATGAAGAATCAGATTCGTTCGGCTGGTCACTTAACTCGGATGCCAGATCACAGGCTCCCTAAACAAACTTTTTTCCGGCGAGCTGCGTTGTGGTAAACGCTCCCAAGGCGGCCAGAGGAAACGCTTTAAAGACACTCTGAAAATCTCACTGAAAGCTTGAGAGCTGAATATACATGTATGGAAGCAAAGAATAGTAACACTATAACCTACCATACATGTATGGAAGCAAAGAATACTAAGACTATAACCTACTATACGTGTATGGAAGCAAAGAATAGTAACACTATAACCTACCATAGATGTATGGAAGCAAAGAATAGTAACACTATAACCTACCATACAAATATGGAAGCAAAGAATAGTAACACTATAACCTACCATACGTGTATGGAAGCAAAGAGTAGTAACACTATAACCTACCATACATGTTGGGAAGCAAGTAATAGTAACACTATAACCTACCATACGTGTATGGAAGCAAAGAATAGTAACACTATAACCTACCATACATGTTGGGAAGCAAGTAATAGTAACACTATAACCTACCATACGTGTATGGAATCAAAGAATAGTAACACTATAACCTACCATACATGTATGGAAGCAAAGAATAGTAACACTATAACCTACCATACATGTATGGAATCAAAGAATAGTAACACTATAACCTACCATACATGTATGGAATCAAAGAATAGTAACACTATAACCTACCATACATGTTGGGAGTCAATGAATAGTAACACTATAACCTACCATACATATATGAAGCAAAGAATAGTAACACTATAACCTACCATACACATCGTTGGAGGTGACTAAGGAGGGTTGGCTTGGAACTGACAACCCCGTCCCATATAAAATATTAGCTACAAAATCCAACCAACCAAGAACAAGTTTTTAAATAAAGACAAGAAAAATAACTCAGCCAACTAAGATGAAGCTAGTTTCTTCTCCTGGAAGCAGTGTGACATGCTGCAAATAAAGATGTGCGTTGTCTAGATTTCTGTATTACTTCCTTTCACATTGGCATCTCTTTATAATTGACATCTGTTAATAGTATAACTTTAATAACAAAGACACAAACAATAGATTGCACGATTTATTGTCTGGCATATTTTGCTGCATCTCGTCAAGTACATACTGCAGAAATCACACAACTTACGTGAATTAACTAGATAAATCCTTCAAGTTGAAATATACACATATTCGCACAGTAATGTCACTTATCTACCACGGTAATTTTAAGCTGACTAACATGTCTTTCTGTTTGCACAATTCTGGCTTGCGTTGATAGATCATAATTGCTTCTGCAAATTTTAACAAGCGAGTATTTTGTGTGTTAAACAACACGCGAAATGCAGTGTCTCTGTCCACAACATGGCCACTGTCGACAATGTGCCTACCGATTGAAGACGCCGGGAGCTTCCGGTGTGTCGGCCCCACGAGGCTAGCATCTCCTGTGTGTTTTATCTTGTTGACCCATTGAGGTATGTGTTCTGACACCCGTTTGTTAAGCTGTCTCTCTGTTCTACCAATGTAAACGGCCTGGCATCTACATGTGAATTGGTAAATACAATTGTTTGTGGCGTACAGAGGAACAGGCTCTTTGACTGCTGGTGTAGGAATCGGTACGGTTTTATATCTAATGACTGGAGTTGCCGCACAGAATGTTCGACCTACTGCTGTAGTAAGCCGGTCTTGTAGACGTTGCATTACGTCATCCCCTCGAAAGGTTAGCTGGATGAATACCTTGAGTTTAGGGACTGTAGTTACATCTGCTTTGGGTTTGGGCTGTTGGCAGTGGCACTTTATAAATCCTGTGGAGTACCCATTCAGGTTTAAGACATTCTTCAGAGTTTCAAATTCCTCTGTCAGTGTGTCCTGGGTGTATATCTTTCCAGCACAGTCAAACAAGGTCCGTACTAAGCCCCGTTTGTACTGGACAGGTGTGAAGCTCTGAAAATTTAGTATTGGCCAGTCCAATGTTCTTTGCGATACACCGATCTTTGAATTGTGCCGCCTGCTTACGTCTCATTAGAATATCTAGGAACGGTAACGCATCATTGTGTTTGTGTTCCATAGATAGAGAGATGTTTTTATGCGTCTTGTTCATTGTGGCCTGAAACGATGTTGCTTGTAGCTCGTCTGTGGTGATAATTAGTATATTGTCCACATAACGCCGGTAAAAGGCCAAGTTGTTGATGTCTGAGGATCTCTTTTCTTCTAAATGTGCCATGAAGATGTCCGCTAGAATAGGACCAAGAGGACTCCCCATGGACACTCCGTCAATTTGGCGGTATGACTTAGTTAGAAAAATGAATTGTATGTTGGCGGTACATAGTAGTAGTAGCCTGTCCAGAATAGGTGTTGGTATGCCTAATTTTAGTTGTTTGTCTTCAATGCGTTCCCTTATTATTTTCACTGTCTCCTCTAATGGAACGTTAGTGAATAGGGAGGCTATATCCATGGATGCCATGTGTTTGTTATTTATGTCCATAGTATCCAATAATTCCACCAGTTGGAATGTATCTCTGAGTATTTTTGGATCGAAGGACTGTCATACTGGCTTTAACATTTCGGCTAACCATCTCGCCATTCGGTGTTGTGCAGAGTTAACCATGGACAGGATAGGTCTTAGCGGGATGCCGGGCTTGTGAAGTTTGGGTAGACCGTACATCTGAGGAGTGTGCGAGCCACGTGGTGTGAGCGTTTTTGTAGTGGCCTCACTGATGAGTCCCGCATTCACAAGTGACTGGATCTCTTTCCTCATTATAGCATCCAGGTCCTCCGACTTGTTTACTTTTTGATCTATCCTGAATTTGGATTCATCTGACAATATTACATCCATTTTTCTCTGGAAGTCTGACATGTCCATCAGTACTGTACCGCTCCCTTTGTCAGGTTTCAGTATGATGAGGGTTTTGTTAGCCTTTAACGCTTTTAAGGCAGTAAGGTGTTCGTTGGTCAGCGGACATGTCTGTTTAGAGGGTGTTGTGCGATACTGGTGTTTTAAATCTACTAGTTTGGCCTTCAGCCACCCGACCGACTCAGCAGAGGTAGGTGATAACTTGGAGACTTGATCAAACAACATTTCAAATTGTGCTTGCGACTCAACACGGTTGATGTGTTTAGGCTTTATGCATAATTTTAATCCATATGCAAGGGCCTCCGTTTCAATGTTGTTGAGTACGTACGACGATAAGTTCCTCACATACTTCTCTGGGTTGTCTAGTACTGATGTTGTTACCTTTTCAGTGCTCAGTGATTTGTTGAGGCGAGCATTCTCTGCGATTTTCACCTTGTACACTGTTTCTGTGTAGAATTTAGTGAACTTCAAGTAGCCATACAAGCTCAATTCTTGGGTGACGTAGTAGGCAGAACTGTGTGTGCGCTTCAAGTTGGCCAGCTTGGACTGGGTTTCTTCTATCTGGTTTTTTGTCAGTCGTCTCAGGTTTTTTCTTGTCGGACATATTCTGTCGGTCCTCAGAGATCTGAAATACCGGTGACGAAATATCCCCGTCCTTAGGCATTCCTCGAGAAATCTCAATCGACAATCCTGTAGCGATATTTTACACTTCAGCTTGAGTAATCCATCTAATCGCTTCACAGTTGGTAATGGGGGGCGACGTTTGAGAAATTCAAAACAATGTTTTCCTGTAGTGAATTTGAATAATGAAGACACAAACAATAGATTGCACGATTTATTGCCTGGCATATTTCGCTGCATCTCGTCAGGTACATACTGCAGAAATCACACAACTTACGTGAATTAACTAGATAAATCCTTCAAGTTGAAATATACACATATTCGCACAGTAATGTCACTTATCTACCACGGTAATTTTAAGCTGACTAACATGTCTTTCTGTTTACACAATTCTGGCTTGCGTTGATAGATCATAATTGCTTCTGCAAATTTTAACAAGCGAGTATTTTGTGTGTTAAACAACACGCAAAAATGCAGTGTCTCTGTCCAAACATGGCATGTCAAAAATGTGCCCACCAATTTAAGACCCCGGGGGCATCCCGGTGTGTCGGCCCCTGCGGCTACATCTCCTGTGTGTTTTATCTTGTTGACCCCTTGAGGTATGGTTCTGACACCCCTTTGTTAAGCTGTCTCTCTGTTTACCAATGTAAACGGCCCGAATCTACATGTGAATTGGTAAATACAATTTTTGTGGCGTACGAGGAACAGGCTCTTTGATGCTGGTTAGGAATCGGTAGGTTTTTTATCTAATGATGGAGTTGCCACACAGAATTTCGACCTATGCTGTAGTAAGCCCGGTCTTGTAGACGTTGCATTACGTCATCCCCTCGAAAGGTTAGTGGATGAAACCCTTTAGTTTTAAAGGCTGATTTCTTCTGCTTTGGGTTTGGGCTGTTGGCAGTGGCGCTTTATAAATCCTGTGGAGTACCCTTCAGGTTTAAGCATTTTTCAGAGTTTCAAACCTCTGTCAGGGTCCGGTGCAATCTTTCCCGCCAGTCAAACAAAGGGCCGTACTAAGCCCCGTTTGTATGGACAGGGTGAAGCTCGAAATTTAGGTATTGGCCAGTCCATGTTTCTTTGCGATACACCCATCTTTGAATTGTGCCGCCCGCTTATCTCTTAGAAAATTAGGAACGGTTTTAAGCTCTTGTGTTGTGTTCCCTAGATAGAGAGATGTTTTTATGCG
>JACEFZ010015229.1:0-56568 GCA_014155875.1 Cepaea nemoralis
CCCCGGCAACACTAAAGCTGTATCCCCCATGGTCAAAATGTTATTGTTATTTACGGTTCCGGTAGCAGAGACGCCACTTAAAATTATTTTTTTAATTTTTAATTTTTCCGTCTATAGTTATGAAAATGGCTTCTCCATCCATCATGTACCATGCCGGTACCATGCCATCTCACTCGATCACCAGAGTCGTGGATCAGCTGCGTGTTTCTGTCTCGACCATGCCACGAGGCCAAGCCATCCAGACATTTGCTTCTAGGTCTTCCTCTTGGTCTGTTCCCTTCGATCTTGCCAGTTGTCACCAAGTTCTCCAATTCATTTCTTCTCATAACATGCCCAAAAAATTTTGACTGTCTGCGTCTAATGTCTCTAATCAGTTTACGATCTTCGTTTGTTTCTTGAAGGACTTGTTCATTTTTCTCTGATTATCGATGAGTCCACACAACATGATTTTCTTGGCATCTATAAAGAAGGTAGTTTGCCATTGCTTTCCTTCCTAGCAGTGACCATACTGGTCAGTGACCGTAGCCATTGTTTCCTCAAAAAAGAGATCATCTGCCTACCGTCGTGAAGGTGAAGACCATAACCTACAACTATCTGTAGGCTGCTCTACATCTTCATCCACCACCTGCACCCATGGTTTCACGTAACCCTGATTAGGGGGCTAAACGGGTACTCCACCTTGCCCAAGGGTATCTTGTAAACTAGGGAAGGAGGCGCCTTACTTCTCCTTTGATAGGGGATACCGCTACCCCAAATGGCTTCTACAAAGAGAAAATGCAAATTCTCGAACACTATGAAAAATAAGTTTCCATGCTTCGTTGAAGGAGGCATCGAGAATGAGGCAAAGTGTACGATTTGCGATAGTTACTTGTCCGTTGCCGACAAAGGAACTACTGACTTGGGGGGGGGGGGGGGGGGGGGGGCATGTTGACAGTGAGAGACATAGAAACCTAATTAAAGTGTCCGCCTCATCTAGCACATTGACGTCTTTTTTTTTCCAGCCTAAGTCACATGTGTTAAACTCAAGGCCCGCGGGCCACATTCGGCCCATCGTACAATCATATCTGGCCCGAGAGGTCTCAACCGACGTACAAATATATTCGGCAAAAATATTTTTATGGTCACGATATAAAGTGCAAATCAAATTCCCTAATTAGCAGCCTTCCGAATGATAGGCTACCTGAGAGCGTTCTCGCTTAGATCAGAATGAGCGAAAATAAAAGTTGTGTAGTGAGTTAGTATTCGTCGTTATAGTTGCCTAGCAACGTTCAGATGCTCGTTTTAGATTGGCGCATAAAAAAATGAAAGTAGTGTAATAATGTAATGTAATGCCCGGATATTACATCACCTTTTCCCGCTATGGCTAACCTGATATCAATCAAGCGTCTGTCGGTAAAAGCACAATGTTTTAAAATCAAATACGGTTGTTGATGGGGATTGTGAAATGGCCACTGATGTGAAAACATAGCTGACCGAAAAAGGCAAAGACTTTGTTGCATTCTCCTTTGCTGTTGATGAAAGTAATGACACGACTGACACTGCACAGCTTGCCATCTTCATCTGTGGAGTGGACTCCAGTTTGAATGTTACATAAGAAATATTGGACATGAAATCCATGCATGGGGCGACGAGCTCCTAGATCTCTCAGATATCTCAGAATGACAACAATGTCTATATTGTTCTGGGTTTCTTGTCCGGACGAGCTCTCAGTTAATATCACGATGTTCTTGATGATAAGTGCGTGATATGGTCGTTGTCTAGTTAACGATACTCCTGGTGTGTCAATTGAGCTATCTAACTGTCTTACAATATAACTCACCCCCGCAGTGCACATTCACCAGTCATTAAACAAGATTGAGTTGGCGCACATAATCCTTTATTGCAGAAAGAACACGGACAAACGGAACACAACTCTATATCCAGAAACAATATAATCCATAGAATATAAATATCCTCCTCACAACTTGACCCGCACACCTCACTGTCTTCTCACGGCCTACTTAATCTCAAATTTTTAAGACAGTTATCCAGCTCCTATCCACAGCTGGACCTCACACAATACAACCCACACACTGGGTCTAGCCTCCACTAACTATCCAACCCACTCTGGGTTCAGGCCTCCATTAGCTATCCAACCCCCACTGGGTTTTAGGCCTGCATTCACAACTGGGAGAACAACACAGGACGGAGATCCATCTCTAACTCCGCTCCTTCTCCTTAGACTACCGACCAGTTCGGCATCTACACATCAACTGTCCTACCGCGACCCAACCCTCAGTCGGTCCCAGCTTCACTGTCTAGTCAATGTTTTCCCACTGTCTTTTAATCCTACTGTCTAGCCCCTCCCTGGGCTCCCCACAACAATACACCCCAGCCTAAAACTGTCTCTCTCCCCATCCACCCTGGGGTCCTCCACTCACCCTCACCATTATTTCTCCTGGCTGGTTGTTTTTCTCGTAGTCTCGCTACTGGGATCACTCACTTCAATGTCAATGACCCCAGGCATGTGTCAACAATAAAGGAAAAGATTCCGCAGTTTTTCGTGATGAAAAGTGAAAATGTGAGTTGGCGTTTCTGTCTGATATAACCACTCATCTCAACGATTTGAACCTGCAGCTCCAGGGATGGGATCACATTATCACTGATATGCATGATGCAGTGAAGGCATTTCAAGAGAAGCTGCGCTTACTAGATACACAAATGCACCAATGCAACCTGCCTCACTTTTCTTGTTGCCAGGCAATGTTAACTTAAACCAAGTAAACGCTATGGTATTTCCCAATACACAATTTGCTGAAAAACTTAACTTACTTCGCGCCGAGTTCGCCCGGCGCTTTAGTGACTTTGAAGCACAGAAAAGTAATTTCGAGCTGTTTAGTAATCCATTTGCTATAGATGTGGAAACTGCACCTATAAATTTGCAGATGGAGTTAATAGAGCTGCAGTGTAATGGAACACTAAAGGCAAAGTACGACACTGTGGGGTATGCACAGATCACTCGTTTCAATCCTGGAGAGATGCCCCGTCTTCGTCTACATGCGGCTCGAACCTTGAGCATGTTTGGTAGTACATATCTGTGTGAGCAACTGTTTTCTGTGATGAAGATTAACAAAGCTTCACACAGGAGTAGTCTCACTGATGAACACTTGCAGTCCATCATGAGAATGTCAATGACACAAAACATTACTTCCAGCATAAACGAACTTGTAGCCAAGAAAAGATGCCAAAGATCGTGCTCTGACAAATTGACATAAGAGTGAAAATGTGTATACCAATGATATTTTATTATTAAAATTTTTTTCTGTTTTAATTTATATTAATGTTTAAAAAAAGGTTTAATTTTCGGCTTGTTGAATTTTTTATCCTGTCCGGCCCGCAACCGTGCGTGTGATTTGATTTTTGGCCCGCTACGCGATTGAGTTTGAAACCCCTGGCTTAAGTACTCAAGGGTGTTGCTGAAAGCGCATGCGGCTGAAGCAACTTTGGCATTTCATACAGTTTGTCATCAGCAGTCTTACAACTCGATGACTTACACCGCAGGTTTGATGCAATATTATTTGAAGATTTGGAAATTGCTAAAAATATTGCTTGTGCAAAAACAAAGACTGAAGCAATAATAAACCAGGTAACTGCCAACCCCCCCCCCCCCTCCCCCACCCCCACACTGTTGATGAATTGGATCTTTCGACAGATGCTAGCAATCGCGGTTCACAGAAAATATTTCCAATCGTTGTTCAATACTTTGACTGGAAAGCTGGTGGAATTCAAACTAAGATTCTCGAGTTAGACAACACACCAAATGAAACCTCAGAAACTATATCATGGTATATTTTGAGAAAACTCCAAAAACATGATTTGTACTCCAAATGTGTTGCTTTTGCTAGTGACAATGCCAATGTGAATTTTGGAGGCGTTAACAGAAGGTAGAAATGTGTTATCGCATTTGAAGGAAGTCTTGAGCAAGCCATTAGTTGGCTGTTCGGTTGCATTATTATGTTTTTTAGCATTTTGAAAAAGTCTCCATTGAATTTATTTTTTAACATGATCATGATTGTTTCTTGTTCGATTCACTAGCAGTAAGATACAGTTATTGGCAGCTATTGTAATAAATTGTAATGATTGTGGGTTTAATCTTTAATGATTCAAATGAAACATTCAATTTGTCCTCTTTTTGTCATATTATGTCCTCCTTTTGGTGCCACGTATCTGGCAACCCTAGCCGTGAGGCGATTGAGAAGAATTCTGGCGAGTATCATCCCTGCGTTGACAAAAGAACGACAACTCAGCAGCAGACGAGAAATATTCGGCGCGATTGATTATTGTTCCAGCTTCGAGAAGCAAACTTTTGCCGTGAGTACTTTGTTCTGTGTGATGTTACACTATAACTATAATCCCATAGTTAAAGAAGAAAATGTGTGCCCAGTAATGCAATCTTGACAGCGAAAACCAAATAACTACTACTTTTCTTGCTATCAAAACCCATGGGCCATATTTCATGTTTCTGTCAACTTGCGAGCTACAACAATTAATATAATAAATAACATTAAACATAACATACTAATAATAGTAATAGTACTAATACTGTAATACTATTAATAATAAATAGTAATAGTGTAGCAGTAGCAGGTTCGATCGCGATTTTAAAATTATTTATAGAGTTTTATCATGATTTTCAAATTGAGTACTATTTACTAATGAGACCACCATAGAAAGATAGGCCTTGAAAACCCAAATCTAATGCCGTAATGGTACCATACCAAGGTGATGCATGTTTAACAGGTACAGTACTTTGATGACATTTTAAAAATTGGTTTGGCATTGATTAAATCTGGACAGATGAATAGGACCTTAAAAATATTTTCCAACGGTACCTCATTCAAGTCTGTGATGTTGATTCTACAGATATCCAGAATTGTGTGTAAAATTAAGTCATAAATGGAACAAAGAAGGAAATACTCCTTTAGCTGATATTTACTTGCTGCCCAGAAACAACAATTGTTTACAATGTGTTTAAAACTGCTACAACTTCTTTAGTTTTGAGAAAACCCCATAGCAACTATATATTGTCTTGTTCCGAAAGGCGAGGCCTAACTGCCTAGGTAGAAAATTTTTGATGTTATGCAATATTGACTCATTAAAATTCAAAATGGCCGCTAATTAATTATTTAATAATGATTAAACTTAGCTAACGAACATTAAAATGCCAATTATGAATATTTTTCCCTTCAGTGTTATCAAACACATAAAAAGGTCATGTTGTGATGTTGTAAATATGTTTTGTTACTAATTTAATTTCAAAATGGCTGCCAATTAATTAATTAATAATTAATTTAAAAATTTAAACTTTGTTAACGAACCTGGAAACATCAATTATGTTATCTCCGAAGTTGCCTGATAGCGAGGGACACTGGCAATAGGGGAAGCTAATCCACATGCAAAATTCAGTTCAGTGCACTAGAAGTAATGTGTATGGACTACGTTTGAGTTCACATCAAGCGAGTGGGGAAAAAAAATTGAAATTTTTTTTTAAAATTAAATAATTAATGTATTTTTCCCCCTTCAGTTTGATAAAACAAATCAAAAGACCATGTTATGATTTTATAAATATGCTTTATTACTAATTAAAATTTAAAATGGCAGCTAATTAATTATATATATTGCATATCAACCATGATCTATAAAGCAACAGCAAGTTTTAACACTATTTGTTTCTGCTCTCTAATGATAGCATCTTGCCAACCTGGAAAAGAAAAAGAAACAACAAACTATTTCATTTGATTTCTGTAAGCATGTCATCTGTTTGCTATTATAAAACTACTAACTACTAACATATTTGCTTGTTGTAGTAATAATATAATATACAAGACTGCAACTAAAAGAACATGTTTTTTTAAAACATGAAAATGCTTACTGCATCGAAGTGTCTTTTTCTATATCTGTAAAATCTCTGCATCCATGGTCCGGTGAGGAAGCGTGAGTACAACCTAAACACTTGCAAGTGGAGTGGGACACATGGGTCTGTGAAACCTCCGTAGATCACCTTTAAAATATGAATATAGAATAAGAATTAATTTAAAAAAAATATTATTTAAAATGTAAAAAACATAAAAAAAAAATTAGAATAAGTGGAACTGGGGTAAAGCTGTGGAAATGTAAATTTAAAATAACACAAATAATGCAGCTTTACAGAACAGAATTACAAGCAATACAAGGACTTTGTGGCGACTAGCCTTCATCAGCAAATACATACACAAAACAACATAGTCACGGAGAAGGAAGACCCTTGGCGAGGTGACTACATTAAGGCATAAGGACAGGGTGAGAAGAATAAATAAATCTTCTTATTCAAACATATTCAAGACATTCACTGTGTAAGGGCATGTAAGTGCTTTATTTACAGCAATATGAAACGGATTGTTGATTTTATTAGATGCCATACACATAATTTTCTGCAAAAGAATTACAACACGATTATGATGGTGCACTGCAATGATGATGATGATAATTACCTTAGTTTGAAAATTTGATGGATAAGTTCTGCAGCGCGGTATCCCATGGTACTCTTCTGTCTGACTTCATCTGTAGCGTTGACTGGTTCCAGCGTGTGCAAAACTTCACCAGCACCCATCTGTCTCATGTCACTTGCAGTTTTCTTCTCCATGATGATGATGATGAACTTTAGAACTGTGGGGAAACAATTGTTCTACAATTAAAATAACCCCTCTGCCGTGCGTCCACCTTGACGAGGTAGAGGGGCTTGCGCGTTCCAATGACCCCAAGAGCTATGCCGACGGTAGCACAGCTACTGGTAGGGTCACCCATGTCGGACAGGCCAAGGGAGAGGGACCAGACGAAGTGACGCACAAACCTGCTGCCTTGTAGGTAGACTGGGGACAGTCAAAGGCTAGGGAAAGCATCCCGAAAAGTGCTTGTCGAAATCGGATGTACTGAGCCACAAGCTTGACAAAGAAGTGCAACGTAACTTTATCATTTCATGATGCAACAGATGAAAATTAATCGTTATGGTGCTAATCCCGTGAAGTCCCATCAGGCGGTGATAGTGCCGGGCCCCCTGCCTCGAGGGGGTCCACCCATGACTACTGGTGGTCACCTTCCCCTGTGCTGTGGAGTCAAGGCACAGAGTAGGGTTAAGAGCTATTGACCAAAATACCAAGGACACTACAACATACTACAGTGGAATGCCGAAGGAGTTTATAACAAGAAAGAATCCCTACACAGCGTCTTCATAAAGATAGAATAGATGTGGCATGCATTCAAGAGACACACCCTCAATGCCAATCGCAAATTTTCAGTCAGAGGATGATCAGGCCACAACGTTCGACCGCGAAGGACATAAAGGAGGAGTTCTAATACTTACAACGCAATACAATACCTTGCAGCGAAGTATCTGTGATCTCTGACAACCAACGAAATTAGAGGTTTTAGGTGTTGATATAATGATAAAGGACGTGAAAATAAGAATCTACAATCTGTATAGCCTTACACTCTCAAACATGAAAATAACTGACACAAACTGCATTATTGTCGGAGACTTTAATAGCCGTTCAGAAAGATGGGGGTACCCAGATACTGACAAAAGAGGAGATGAATTGGAGGACTGGGAAATAGACTCAAATCTCCATCTACTCAACAAAGCGGATGACACACCGAGCTTCTACTCCAGAAGATGGCTTACCACTTCTACTCCAGACTTAGCTTTCTGCACAGGAGACATCCTCCACAAAATCGATCGCCATGTGCTGGACCAATTAGCAGGTAGTGACCACAGACCAATCAAGCTTGTAATGAATATGGAGTATGTTCCACAGGAGCAAAAGCCCTTGCCCCGCTGGAATTACAAACGAGCAGATTGGGACAGATTTGCCCCCAAAATTTAAAAAAAAAAAAACAAAAATTTTTGTTTTTTAAAAAAATGGTTGTTTAAAAATTTTTTGGCAAAAAAAAAAACAACCCCTTCTTTTTAGGTTTTGGGGGGAAAAAACCCCAAAAATTAGCAACTAAATATTTTTCTTTTGGTTTCCGAAAAAAAGGCCCCAAAAAAAAAGGGGGGGAAAAAAAAAAAAAAAAAAAAAACCCCTTTTTTAAAAAATTTTTGTTTTGCTTTAATTTTAAAATTTAAAAAAGGGGAAAAAAAAAGAAAACAACAAAACATTTCCAATTTAAATTTTTTCCCTTCATTTTTTGTTTATAAACACTAAAAACCATTTGTTGTTGAAAATAATAATTTAATTTAAAAGGCTCCCAATTAAAAAAAATTTTTTTTTAAAAACAAGGGAAAATCTTATGACCCCGAAGTTCCTATACGAAACTCGGGGGCAATCCAGGGTTCCTTTAGGACTAAAAGTAAATTTAAACCCTTTGGCAATGGAGGGGGGAAAAAAGGGGGTTTTTTTAAAATTTAAAAAAGTTTTTTCCCCCAAAAATTTAAATAAAAAAAAAAAGAATTTTTTTAAAAAAAAATTTTTATTATTTAAAAATTTTAAAAAAACATAAAAAATTAGAATAAAGGGGCTTAAAGCAACAGAATTTTAAAAAAAAAATTTGCCGCTTTAAGAACAGAATTAAAAAAAAAAAACAACAAACTTTTCGATTTTTAACCCTTCATCGGCAAATAAAACACAAAACAACATATTCCGGAGAAAAAATTCGGGGTGCAAAAAAAAAAGGAACATTTTTTTTAAAAACAAAAAATCTTCTTAATTCCATATTTAAACTTCACCGGGTGGTAAGGCTGAAGTCAAAAAAACAGCAATAGGGGGAAACGGGTTTTTGAAATTAGATTTTTTAAAAAAATTTTTGAAAAGAATTAAAAAAAAATTTTTTAAATAAAAAAACTAAAAATTAGAATAATAATTAAATTTTTTGGGGAAAATTTTTAATAAAAATTTGCAGCCGGAACCAAATTACCTTCGGACTTTTGGGGGACTGGTTCCCACGGGCAAAACTTAAAAAAACCCCCAAAAACTGTCCAAAGGGCCCTTGGGGGGTTTTCTTTCATGGAATGAGAAAAATTTTAAATTAAACTTTTTTAAAAACAATTAAAATTTAACCCCTTTCTGGTTTTTTATTTACGGGGTAAAAAGGGGTTGGGGTTTTTTTAATTGACCCAAACTTTTTCCAAAAGGTTAAAACAGTTAGGGTGGGTCACCCATGTGGGAAAAAACCGGGGAAAAAGGGGAAAACCAGCGGGTACCCACCCTGCTGCCTTGTGGGTTTGACGGGGGCCAGCGGGCAAAACTTCCCGAAATTTTGTCTCTGTATTTGATTTTCCCCAATTGAAAAAAAGTGAATTTTTAAACTTTAAAAAATTTTTCAAAAATTTAAAATTTCCCCCTTTGGTGCTTCCCCTTAAAGGGGTAAGGGGTTGCCTTTTGCCCCCTTTCCCCGGGGGGGTCCCCCCAGCTACTGGTGGTCACCCCCTGTCGGGAAAAGGCCGGGGAGGGGGAAGACAATTGACCAAAATCCCAAGGAACTAACAAAAACTAAAAGTAAAATGCCAAAAGGATTTATAAAAAGGGAAAAGAATCCCGAACATCTTTCATAAAAGATAAAATTTAAGATTGGTGCAACCCCAAAGCCCACCCTAATGCCCCCCTTTCGGGGGGCCCAAGGATATTGGGGCCACCCCCGTTTGGAGCAAGGCAAAAGGAGGGGTTAAACTTTACCAAATCCCAAACCCTTTAAACAATACGGGGAATCCGAAAACCCAAAAAAAGAATTTAAAAGGTTTATAAAATAAAAAGGGAGAAAAAAATTTTAAGAACAAAATTTTAATGCCAATCCAAACATGAAACAAATTTTGACCCAAACCAAAGGGGAGTTTAATACCTTAAAAATAAAATTGGGAAACCCCCGGTTTCCTGACAAAAAGGAAAATTTTGGGATTTAAATAAAAAAGGAGGAAAAAAAACAACAATCGGGCCCCAAAAACATGAAAAAACTAACAAATCAAAAGGGGAAAAGACAATCCTTTCAAAAGAAAAGCTGAAAAAGGGGAATAAAAAATTGGGGGTTTAAAAATCTCTCCATCTACTCAACAAAGCGGATGACACACCGAGCTTCTACTCCAGAAGATGGCTTACCACTTCTACTCCAGACTTAGCTTTCTGCACAGGAGACATCCTCCACAAAATCGATCACCATGTGCTGGACCAATTAGCAGGTAGTGACCACAGACCAATCAAGCTTGTAATGAATATGGAGTATGTTCCACAGGAGCAAAAAGCCCTTGCCCCGCTGGAATTACAAACGAGCAGATTGGGACAGATTTGCCATACTAACAGACAAATATTGTGAAAACATAAATACACGATATGGCATCATAAAGCAAATGGTGGGAAAGTCTAAACAGAGCGATAATACAGGCACCACTGAGTCCATTCCTAGAGGAGCGAGGAAAAATTACAAACCATACTGGACTGAAGAACTACAAAGTTTGGAGGACAAAGTTGAAAGATGCCAGGAAGACAGCAGAGAGAGAACAAACAATTGAAGCGAACTATCTCTCTCAAAGCCATCTCAGCAAAATATAAAAGAACAGTAAATCAAACAACAAGAGATTGTTGGAGGGAAAAAACAGAAAACCTGAATTTTGACAGGGATGGAAACAAACTATGGAAACTAGTGAAAGCCATAAACAATGAAGGACCTAGAAACAAACAAATAACAATTAAACAAGGAAATGCCTTGCTTACAGGAAAAAAAGGCTGCAAATGCACTAATGGAACACTATGCAAATGCAAACCACATTGATATTACAACCGAACAGAAGAAAGCAATCAAAGACAAACAGATACATCATAGAAATACAGAGACAGCAGCAGAATATATGATGGCAAATCTAACAATGGAAGAAATGGAACAGGCAATGAATACCCTAAAAAAGAAGAAATCACCAGGAAAGGATGGAATCACAAATGAAATGCTAATAGGACTAGGCAACAAGGCAAAGAAGAAACTACTAGCAGTCCTAAATAACAGCTGGAAGAGAGGAATAGTCCCACAGGCATGGAAGGAAGCTATACTAATACCAGTCCCAAAGAAAGGAAAAGACCTGGAAGAACCAAATGGCTATCGACCTATCAGTCTACTTAGCTGTGTAGGAAAATTAATGGAACGCATTATCAATGGCAGGCTAACATGGCATCTGGAAGAAAAACAAACTCTTAACACCACACCAAGCAGGATTCAGAAAGTACAGATCCACTGAAGATCAAATAACCTATATAGCTCAGGAAATAGAGGATGCCTTCCAAGAGAAAAAGCACACACTAGCAGTCTGGATAGATTTAGAAAAAGCATTTGATAAAGTATGGAAGGAAGGACTGAAAGTAAAACTGCAAAACATGCATGTTTGTGGAAAAATGTATAAATGGATCAGCCACTACCTTGAGAACAGAACTGCCAGGACAAAAGTACAAGGACAAACAAGCAAAATGATGCTGCTGGAGCAAGGTGTCCCCCAAGGAGGAGTTCTTTCACCAACATTATTCCTAGCATATATAAATGACATCACAGAAAATTTTCCAGCCAGAGTACACACATATTCCTTTGCAGATGACCTAGCCATATGGACATCTGAAGAATATATTAGTACAGCTAACAGCAGAATACAGCAAGCCTTATTAGCGCTAGAGGACTGGTCAAAATCATGGCTAGTGAAGATAAGTGAGGAGAAAACAACATGCACAGTGTTCTCCCTCTCAAATAAAACTCAGCAACCTAAGCTGGTATTGAATGGAAAAATATTGCGCCATGAAGAAAATCCAAACTATCTAGGAGTCACCTTTGATCGTCGCCTGACATGGAAGACACAGGTTGAGAAAAATCGAACAAGAGCAAGGCAGAGAATGGCAATCATGAAAAAGCTTGCTGGTACAACGTGGGGAGCAGATGAGAAAGTTCTCAAGAAGTTATATACTGGACGGGTGAGGCCAGTACTGGAATATGGCATTGCAGCTTGGGCAACAGCAGCTAAGTCAAACTTTAACAAAATAAGTAGAGTCCAAAACCAAGGAATGCGAATCATAACTGGAAGCCTGAAGACAACGCCTATTAATGAACTAGAAAAGATCACTTGTTTACAACCAATGCAGGATAGAAGAGATAGCAGAGCCCAGCAACAAGCAGAAAAATTTAGAAGATTGACAGACCACCCTATGTACAACAGATTTAATGGTTTTGGAAAGGGAAGACTGAAGCGTAGCAACTTTGTAGAAACTGCAAAACGAAGGATTAGGGCAGATCCTATACTTAACATATCAACAGTCAAGCCCATACACAATGCACACAAGTTCCCAGCTTGGAGACAGCAGCAACTGCCTGAGATGATAGAAAACATTCCTGGTATTGAGAAAAAGAACACTCAGCATGAAACCGAAAGAAGAGAAATAACCCTAAACTACATAAAAGAACATTACCCAAGCAGGAATTGGACCCATGCATATACAGATGGATCAGCCAAAAATTCAATAGAGAATGGAGGAGGAGGAATTCTCCTAAATTTAAAAAATGGAGTGAAAAAAACACATTCAATGGCAACTGGAAAATTTTCAAGTAACTTCAAAGCGGAGGTAGAGGCTTTGAAAACTGCAGCAGAAATGCTCCTGATGGAGGAAAATAAAGAGAAGCAAATAGCTATCTTCACAGATGCAAAGTCAGCTGTCTCAATACTCGAAGAGCAATAACAGCACAGAACTAACTGACCTAAGAGCAGCACTCCATGGTCTATGCCAGAAATCCAAAAAGTTGTAATACAGTGGATCCCATCACATTGCAGTATACCTGGAAACGAAGAGGCTGACAGACTGGCAAAAGAGGGCGGACGACTACCACAGCCTGACATAGACATAACCTATAATGAGGCAAAGAGGTTGATAAAAAGCACTTATAGAACCAAATGGGAATCAGAGCATCCAGGCCATCAGAAGGATGATGCATATTACAAACTCGACCGAAGAGAACAAGTAGCAATCTTCAGACTCCGCACAGGACATAACAGGCTGAAATACCACTTGTTCAATAAACTAAAGATAGGAGATACCGATGAATGTAATTGTAGAACTGGAAAAATGACAGCAAAACATTTGCTGCAGGATTGCCCAACGTATGCAGAACAGAGAAAGATATTTTGGCCCACACCTGCTTCATTTGAGGACAAGCTCTATGGAGATATCAACAAGCTCAAGTTGACCGCAGCTTACTTTAACTGCATACAGGTTGACATTTAAAGGTGCATGAAGACCCAGAGGCATGAAATGGAATATTGCTTGGATAGCAAATCCATTACGTGGAAAGTCCTAATCAAAAGCCCACTGTGTGGGCTTCATAAAAGGTGGAAAAGTGTCCTAGTGGCACGAAATGGAATATTGCTTGGATAGCAAATCCATTACAGTGGAAAGTCCGAATCGAAAGCTCACTGTGTGGATGTCATCTGCAGACTGCATACTTCTGGTTTCCGGAAGAACAGCCTATGGTGAACGGAAGGCCCAATATACGGAAGTGAGGCTAAGCAGCCATGTGCAGGACGTGACGATTCCTTGGGTGAGCCCAGTACCAGAGCGCTATGTATCGGCTCTGCAAGTATGGAAGCCTCCTTGGATGGCGGGGAATGCCCATGGTCTGCCCCTGCCTTCCCTTGAGGGCTGACCAGGATCTTTGGCTGTTCTATATGGACCAGCTGGGATGGGGGATAACACCACAACAGTGAGAGTCAAACCTAAGAAACCCCAGGGAAGGTTAACCCGGTCAACAAATGCCCGCAGAAGTCGGATGTGTCGGCCTAACGGCGCAAGAACGCAGCTCTGCTGTAAACAGGCACAACGCAATCACATCCGAAAAAAAAACTCCGGATGAACGAAGAAGAAGACAATTAAAATAATTTCAGTGGCATGAAGTTAGAGGGAGATAGGGGAGGGGGAGAGAGAGGGGAGAGGGAGGAAGGGGCAGGGAGAGAGAGAGGGGAAGGGAGAGAGAGGAAGGAGGGAGGGAAAGGGAGAGAGAGGGAGGGGCAGGGAGAGAGAGGAATGGAGGGAAGGAAAGGGAGAGAGAGGCAGGGGCAGGGAGAGAGAGGAATGGAGGGAGGGGGAGGGAGGAAGGGGCAGGGAGAGAGAAAGGAAGGGAGGGAGGGAAAGGGAGAGAGAGGAAGAGAAATCAAATTAAAAAGGGGAGGGGCAGGGGAGAGGTATAATAGGGTCATATTTATTAATTAAATCAGGCTATTTATAATCTATTGGTAGAGTTTATACATAGCTGGAGTATGAATAAACAGAGTAGTTTATACATAGCTGAAGTATGAATAAACGGAGTAGTCTATACATAGCTGAAGTATGAAGCTGTTTAAATATCAAGAATAATTTTCCAGATTGGTATCCTCAATAAAAATAATTGTGTCCCCATGCGAGTTAAAGAATTGTTAACTTGCGTTTCTGTACAATTACTGTTTACAGGCTTCCATCTTTGTTTACATTACTGACCTACTATTTCCTGCTATTTATGTCCTCATAATTCCGGTCCAAGCTGACAGTAATATGCGTTGCCTCAGAGAGACATGATTAGGCAATTCAAACACCAGGCGTCCGACTTACTGGCCTGATGAATTACAAATAAACAAGGAAATGCTACGCACATAAAGTGCAGGAAAACCTGGTATATGTGAAGCAGGTTGAAAAAGAGAGAGGAGGGAGATAGATAACGAAGATAGTGTGAGAGACAGAGATATGAGAAAGATGTGTTGAAAGACATAACAAAGTGATAAAGACAAGTGAGAGAGAGAGAGAGAGAGAACTCATGTTCGGTTGGCTAAGCGCCTTTCCCAAGACAACAAAAGTAGAGGGCAGATAAGAACAGAAAGACAAATGTGCAGGTTCTTGTGCAGCAAGATAAAGACACATGTAACCAACACAAAACACAAAAACCCTAGGAAACACTGTTTGCTGCCAAAAGCGAGATCATCGGACCAGCACTGGTTGATACCAACTTATTTGTTCTTCATTTACCAGGCATCTGTTATGTGGCTACTTCAATTAGCGAGTGGGACGGAGTGGGACAGGTCGGGAGAGAACATACCGGGCACTGCTCTTGCCGAGGCCTTGCTTGAGACGGATGTTGTCTGTCTAAATGATGGGACACCAACTAGGCAGGCAATGAGACTGGGGGACCCTGACACCGCCATCGACCTGGCACTTGTATCACAAGAGGCGGCAAACATAAAATGGAGTGTCCTTGGGGATTATAGAAGCGACCACCTGCCCTGCTCTGTACTGATACCTAAGCCCAGTACAGTCAGGGCTATAGATCAAGCCATGTGAGAAAACCCGGGTCAAGGAGGTCTTTCTGGTGAATGCCGAGTCCATCAACGATGAACGGTAGTATTCGTGGATGAATTTTGTGTTGACATTCTGACGGCGGCATTAGTGCACAGTGCACCTGTGCGGGCTGTTGGATTGCTGAGACTCCTGTCTGTTCCACTTTTCACATTGGACAGTGGGGAGCATTTTGTGTGATATTCGCTGACACGGGAACGGAGCATAATGGGGACGACGCGTTGCCGTGAAGTTGGAACCTAACTAACTACGGTAACTAACTAAAAGTCAGGGCTATAAGAGCCCGCAAAGCATTCAGTTATGATTACTCTTCGCTCTTAGGGCGCCGTCGATCACAGAGATGGTCTAAACCAGCAGGAAGACTCTTCACCCAACCACCATGGTGGACACCATAGGTGGACACAACAAGGAGTATCACCTTTGGCAAGTGAATGTCTTTTATCGATCATGTGGAGGCTTTGGTGGTGAAGGCAGGTGTAGTCTTAATGCTCTGAGGATGGCACAGGATGAAATATCTATAGTCAAATTTGTGATCTAGAGACCATCAATCGTGAAAAAAGAGTAGTTTCTTACGTACCGGCAAACAGGACGGACTGGTACAACGTAATAGTAACACTGAGTCAGAGAATGGGCAGCGTGCCGCACAGAGTTTGACGTGCAACAACTGATCCAGAGTAATAGACATCAAGGTGACATTGTGATCTATACTGATGGATCAGTGTCCATGGTGTTCTTTGCATTTTTCTCAGAAACCACATATCTCCAGACATCAGATGTTTTTCAGCGTGACTGTTCACTGTCCAAGTTTCACATCCTTACAAAAGAACAGGCTCTATTTAGCCCCTCAACACTCTTGTTCTCGTTGCAGTTGACATCTTTTTGTTGGTATGTTTTTCATCTTGCTAAAGGCTACTTTCGCCATGGCGATAATTGTTCTAATCTCTTCAAGGCATCTCCCATCAGATTTTTATGCTAATTGTAACATGTTGTTGCAGATCCTGCTCATTGTCTGCAATCACACTGTAATACTGTATAAGATGGCATTTTTGAATGTCAGATGATATATGAATGAATGATATCGGAAGCATGCATGGTCTTTACATAACCATTTTTGGGGACCCAATGGATCCTGCGCAGGCACGGAATATTATTCCCGGTTTCTGATCGGGTTGCGGTAGACAATGAACCTGCTTATAACGGAGTTTGAAATTGAACCCCAACTTAAGATAATAATATATATTACTTGGTCGTCGTCATCACCTTGCAGGTCCTGTGCAGATAGGCTCTCATCATGACCCACTGAAACAATTCTGGATCCTTGGCCAGTTCTCTTGCCTAATGAATTTTTATGCCCAAGGTGTCTTCAATGTCCTGAGTCATCCACCTGCTGGTCAGACCCTGCCTTATCCGCTTGCTGGTTTTGACCCTGCTTTATCCGCCTGCTGGTCGGACCCTGCCTTATCCGCCTGCTGGTCGGACCCTGCCTTATCCACCTGCTGGTCGGACCCTGCCTTATCTGCTTGCTGTTCGGACCCTGCCTCTTCTTCCCAAAACCTACCGCAGCTACCATAGTTATTTTCACTTGATGTAGAATGTTCTTTCCAAACCAGTGTGCTGTTCAAAGTTTAATTATAAATATGGCCAAAGAATTTCAATTTCTGAGTATTATGCTGTTTATAATGTGTGATGTCAACATCACGCCAGCTGCTTTTTTGTTTGCTGACTAGGATATTTCATGCGTACCCATTTCATGCTGGGTGAATCGGGGAGTGCAGGTCAATTGTTTTTTTAAAATTTGCATTGGTAGGAATTTGAACATGTAACTGCTGGGTTGGTAAGCAAGTATGGTAGCTACTGCACTACCATGGCTCTCTTAGTCATAGTATACTTGGGGAATCCAACATACTTGTTTTTTTATAAGGTGTGTACGTTTGACCACTGAGTTATATTAACTGGCGCAGGAAGGGAGCATTATAGGGTGACCGGTTGCTGTGATGTTGGAACTGCAGTTGACTAGTTTGGCCCCTGTAAAAGTAATACACTTGTTTTCTTATCTCAGTTTTTCCTTTAATCTCCCTCCCCCCTCCCCTTTCTTTCTCTCCCACACACACACACACTTTCTCCAGGATAAGCTGGTGTGGTGGGAAAAGAGGAGGTGGACAGAGGATCTGGCTGACACTCCAGACTGAGGACAGGCTAGACAGACATATTGCCAGACTGCTGCTGCTACCATTAATATTGGGACACTTCTCTGGTTGTTACAGATGAAGACAGAGCACATGTTGGAATTTTCCGAGTACTGTGATGTTGGTTCTTGACTCAACTCTTTCCCCCAATTGACAGTTTTTGTGACCCTTTGGGACTAAAGAGTTCATATAAGTTGGACCAGTCAAGAGACCGCTGCAACACACATTGTATTCATTACGGACTCGAGGAGTATGCTTAGTAAGGTGGAGAAAGGAATGTTTCATGTGGAATGGCTCACCTCGCTTCAGAGGTCACAGATTGTGAGAATTATATGGATTTTTTCCCTGGCCATGCGGGAGTGTGGGGAAATGAACAGGCTGATAAGCTTTCAGGAAATGCACCTCTTGGTGGTCGATTACCTATGGACAAGGGAGAGGTGATCGTGCATCTGTGGGACCAGCGGGGGGAACAGATTGAGAACCCGTATGTGGAAAGAATGAGATTGTGGGGGATTGGCAGGGGTTCTGGAAGAATCTCAAAATTGAGAGTGAAGACCTCGAGAACTTTCAGTCAGAAAGCGGTGGGAACGATTAGTAGAGTGACTCTTCCCTGGCTGTTGAACGAGGGGACGGAGCACATATGGTAATGTCCTAAGTGCAGTGATGGTGGTTCTTAGCTCAACTCAACTCAAGACCAGTCATTATTCATATCAGTACAGTATTATGTTGTTTCTGAGAAGCTTACTCTTCTATGCTGCATTATTTGTCCATTTATCATTCTGTGTCTTGTGTGGTTACATGAAATTGATGGAAATTTGCTGTTTATCTTCAGAGTTGACTTAAGCAGGTCTGTTGGTGGTCGTGAAATTGTTACATCTCCGATTCTTCATTGAGCTGCTGAAACTGTGGTTTGTCAAAATGGCATCAGGATTTGCTAAGTAAGTGGCATGACAAATGTTGATTATAAAAAATTTAACTGGCTGCATCTGAATTGTGTATGTCTGTATGTTTCTCTCTCTCTCTCTCTCTCTCTCTCTCTCTCTCTCTCTCTCTCTCTCTCTCTCTCTCTCTCTCTCTCTCTCTCTCTCTCTCTCTCTCTCTCTCTCTCTCTCTCTCTCTTTCTCTCTCTCTCTCACACAACCTCAACCATAAGTTGAGTGTGAGTCGAAGTCGAAGTTTGTGCATTGTGTGTGTTAGTATTTACATATGAGTGATATATGATTTTGAGAAACTGGTGCCAGTGTGGAATAAAGTAGCATCTTAGACAAGGTCTCTCTCTCTCTCTCTCTCTCTCTCTCTCTCTCTCTCTCTCTCTCTCTCTCTCTCTCTCTCTCTCTCTCTCTCTCTCTCTCTCTCTCTCTCTCTCTCACACACACACACACACACACATTCTCCCCCCTCTCACACACACTCTCTTACTCTCTGTCTCTCTCCTCTCTCTCACACACTCTCTCCCTCTCTCTTACTCTCCCTCTCTCTCACACACTCTTACTCTCTCTGTCTCTCTGTCTCTCTGTCTCTCTCTCTCTCTCTCTCTCTCTCTCTCTCTCTCTCTCTCTCTCTCTCTCTCTCTCTCTCTATCTCTCTCTCTCTCTCTCTCTCTCTCTCTCTCTCTCTCTCTCTCTCTCTCTCTCTCTCTCATATAAGTTGAGTGGTCATGTGAAAGTTTGTATGTATGAGTATTTATGTATGTGATATATGTGCTTGGGAAACGTGCAAGTGTGATATGAAGTGGCATCTTAGACAAAGTCTTAGACAGAAATAGAGATGTGATTCCAGGCCTAGATGGGGGAGTTCTAGAATCAGGATATCAGATTGGTCAAGCGGAGATGGGAGAAGTGCATTGCTCTAAGAGATGAATACTTAGAGGACAAAAGTTCAATTCCCAGATCTATGCCTTCCAAATAAAGTAAGGGGTCATTTTAATGCCTTGGGCACATGGTGCTAGGCCTGTTTTTGTATAGACCAGTCGGCCCTCAGTGGATAATGTAGTCAGTATTTTTTATAGACCAGTCGGCCCTCAGTGGATAATGTAGTCAGTATTTTTTACAGACCAGTCTTGGCCCTCGGTGGATAATGTAGTCAGTATTTTTTATAGACCAGTCTTGGCCCTCGGTGGATAATGTAGTCAGTATTTTTTATAGACCAGTCTTGGCCCTCGGTGGATAATGTAGTCAGTGTTTTTTATAGACCAGTCTCGGCCCTCAGTGGATAATGTAGTCAGTATTTTTTATAGACCAGTCTCGGCCCTCGGTGGATAATGTAGTCAGTATTTTTTATAGACCAGTCTTGGCCCTCGGTGGATAATGTAGTCAGTATTTTTTATAGACCAGTCTTGGCCCTCAGTGGATAATGTAGTCAGTATTTTTTATAGACCAGTCTTGGCCCTCGGTGGATAATGTAGTCAGTATTTTTTATAGACCAGTCTTGGCCCTCGGTGGATAATGTAGTCAGTATTTTTTATAGACCAGTCTTGGCCCTCGGTGGATAATGTAGTCAGTATTTTTTATAGACCAGTCTCGGCCCTCGGTGGATAATGTAGTCAGTATTTTTTATAGACCAGTCTCGGCCCTCAGTGGATAATGTAGTCAGTATTTTTTATAGACCAGTCTTGGCCCTCAGTGGATAATGTAGTCAGTATTTTTTATAGACCAGTCTTGGCCCTCGGTGGATAATGTAGTCAGTATTTTTTATAGACCAGTCTCGGCCCTCAGTGGATAATGTAGTCAGTATTTTTTATAGACCCGTCTCGGCCCTCGGTGGATAATGTAGTCAGTATTTTTTATAGACCAGTCTTGGCTCTCGGTGGATAATGTGGTCAGTATTTTTTATAGACCAGTCAGCCCTCGGTGGATAATGTGGTCAGTATTTTTTATAGACCAGTCAGCCCTCGGTGGATAATGTGGTCAGTATTTTTTATAGACCAGTCTTGGCCCTCGGTGGATAATGTGGTCAGTATTTTTTATAGACCAGTCTTGGCCCTCGGTGGATAATGTGGTCAGTATTTTTTATAGACCAGTCAGCCCTCGGTGGATAATGTGGTCAGTATTTTTTATAGACCAGTCAGCCCTCAGTGGGTAATGTGGTCTTTTTTTCCACCTTTACTTCCCAAGACATTTCTTAATACCTATTCTAGGCATACTGACTAATAAAAAGATGTCAATGGAAACGAGAAAAAGAGTGTTGAAGTGCTACATAGAACCTATACTTTTGTATGGATCAATCAATCAATCAATCAATCAATCATGTATGGATGTGAAACTTGGACAATGAGCAGTCAAGCTGAAAAATATCTGATGGCTGTGGAAATGTGGTTTCTGAGGAAAATGCAAAGAATACCATGGACAGACAGAAAAACCAATGACCAAGTACTACAGGAAACAAATAAAAATTGTAAATTGATTAGAGAAATTAGACGTAGACAGTCAAAATATTTTGGACATGTTATGAGAAGAAATGGATTGGAGAACTTGGTGACAACTGGCAACATCGAGGGGAAGAGACCAAGGGGAAGACCGAGAAATAAATACCTGGATGGATCAGCACACTGGATGTTTAGGAATGAGCGCTGTTATCCATTCGGCCCTGCTGACCGCTAAAAGTTGGCTGCATGTTCTTTACAGGACGTAGCAGTCAACCCCAGAATTTTTGGCTGTTTGTGATTCCTGGGCAAATGTTACATTCAGTAGTTTGCCATTACTTTCTGAATGGCAGTCACTCATACCGTTGTATGGAAACCAACCCAAGGCTGTCTGCTTCCAAATCACCTGCAGCTGTTTTTCGAATGCGGTATGTGAGATTAGAATTGTATTTGTAACCCCGTCGCAACAGAGCCGGTTGACCTCTAAACATGGGTTTAATTATAAGCAAATGGAAGGAATAAAAATAAGAAGCGGTATGACATCAGACATGTCAATTAGAAGCGAAGATTAGATATGAATAATGATGCATCTTTGAGTGTCATGATCGTAAACACATAAATTGAAACAAAAGATCTCTTCCGGCATCTTTTTTTTTTTTTCATGTCCGAGTCAAGGTCATAGCAGAAATTATCAAAATCTGTGTTCTTATTAGTGCGGCTTGTTTATTTTTAAACGAACATCCTAGCAACCATACATCATTGTGATCAGTGTAGTGAAGCCTAACTGCTCTTGTCATCTATTTTTACATATGATGTAATGTTATCTAATTAGCATATAAAAATGGCAGCCAATTAGATGTTATATTAATTAATTACCACGTGCATTCTTTATATTAACTTTAATCTCTGGCAAATTGTATCTTGTATTATGCGTAATGATGATATACTCTTAACGGATATCCTCCTGTTAAGATAGTATGCAACGATATCTAATTAGCATATCAAAATGGCCACCAATTAGTTGTTACATTAATTAATTACCACGTGCAATCTTTATATTAGCTTTAAACCTTGGCAAGTAATATCTTGTATTATGTGGAATGGTGCTACACACATAACGGGTTAAATCCTGTTTACATATCATGCAACGTTATCTAATTAGCAAATTTAGAAATTAGAAATTTTTTTAGAAATTTAGAAAATTTAGAATTATTGCTGTGATGTATGGTTGCTATTAGATTCGTTTTAAAAAATAGTAAACTTTTCTTTTGCACGCTGGAAAATCTCGAACATATGACAGCCGGAAAGAAAGATACAGGAAGACAGCATGATTGCCCACAGTTGTACTCAAGTTCATGATGCACATCTTGTACTCACTGTACTGCGTACTCTTTTGTGACAGCTTCCTTGAGCAAATTGCAATTCCTGATATATAAGCATAAGTTAGCAATTGCTGCATAATTAAACAATATTTGATAAATTATTCCTTCTAAGTTCTATACTTCTGGCATTAAACCACAGTAGTTAAATAAATAAATTAACACAAGGTGGAGTATCCGTTTAGTCCCCCGATCAGGGTTACGTGAAGCCATGTGTGCAGGTGGTGGATGAAAATGGAGAGCAGCCGACAGATAGTTGTAGGTTATGGTCTTCACCTTCACGACGGTAGGCAGAGGATCTCTTTTTTTAGGAGACAATGGCTATGGTCACTGACCAGTATGGTCACTGCTAGGAAGGAAAGCAATGGCAAACTACCTTCTTTACAGATGCCAAGAAAATCATGTTGTGTGGACACACAAAGGCTTTCGATAAAGTGAGACATGTCAACATGATAAGGATGCTTGAAGATCTACATACTGATGGAAAAGACCTTAGACTTGTAAGAAACATATATTGGAAACAACAAGCTGCCATAAGAGTTGATAATGAAGTAAGCCAATATCAGCCTATTAAGAGAGGTGTGAGACAGGGATGTGTAATGTCTCCAGATCTGTTTTCCCTGTACAGTGAAAGTATTTTCAGAAATATTGAAGATATGGAAGGAATCAACATTGGGGGACGATGCAATAGATATGCAGATGATACAGTCTTGATTGCAGACAATGAACAGGACCTGCAAAATTTAGTAGATGCAGTTGTTACACACAGTGAACAACATGGGTTAGAATTAAATTGTAAAAAGACACAGATCAGTTATCAGTTGGGGTATCTTCATTGCACTCCGGACATGTCCATAGGTGCTCAGATCCTCCCCCCAGCATATGCATCAGCGTCCGGTGGCTAATAGTGCCAGTTCTGTGTTGGTTGACGAGGCGCTTTGTTTTCCCGATGTACCTCTCGCGTCTGGCTGTGCCGATTCTTACTCCCAGGTCTTTCATTCTGGACAGCGATGTGGAATCACTGACGTCAAAGTCCTCTGTTCTCGCCATATCTTTAAGGACGTTAATAACATCAGCACGATTCATGGGCTGGCCATCTACAGGGGATGCAGAGCCAGCCAGTTTGTCAGCTCGTTCATTTCCCTCGACTCCCGCATGTCCTGGGACGAAGATGAAGGTGACTTTACGGACAACAGACTTCCGCAGCGATTCAGTTCACTGTCTACGTACAGATCCAGCTTCGACCTTCTGAATCATGCTCATTGAATCACTTAGTATACACACTTTGGTATAATGCTGTGATTCCAGCCATATGAAGGCCTGTGTAACTGCCATCACCTCCATCGTCATGCTGCTCGTGGTCATAGAGTGGGCACCACTGGATTCTTGAACGGTTCGGCCCGCTGAACCTGCTGTATATGCCCACGCACTTCTCTGCTGCTTTACAACAGATCCATCTGTATAGATGAGCACTTCGGGGCTATCTGAGTATTCATAGATGAGCGCATTGACAGCGGCAGGGTTCTGCTCTCTGCACCGTCTGTCAAGTGTGATAATGCAGGAGAAAGTCACTTAAAAGCTGGAGGCACCGGCACCCATTCCTTGCCGGGGTTGATACTGGTAAGACTGCAGACCTGTCTGACGATATCTTCCGCCCGACCCATCCATGATTTGCCCCTCTTTAGCCTGTCACCCTTTTCTCTGAATATAGTGTCATGCAGAGGGTGCTGCTCATCTGCACTTATTTTTAAGTATGCACGAGCTCTCCAGATCTTGATCCTGTGTTCCATTGTCGGGAAGTCAAGGAGGTATCTCATTGCTACACAGCTGGTGTCTCTCGTGCAGCCCAAAATGATGCACATGGCTTCGTTTTGTACCTTTTCAAGTCTTCCAATCTGTGTAGGGCTGACAGTGAGGATGGCCAGGGCATACTCGATGCGTGAAAGCACAAGTCCTTGGAACAGAAGTATTAGCAGTCTTTGCTCGATATTGGCAGTCGCCATGACTCTCATTGCTGACAAACCTTTTTGAGCCTTCATTATGACATAATCGACATGATCTCTGAAGGACAGGCTACGATCAAGCCTCACGCCAAGATATGTCATTGACTGGGTTCTACTCAAAATGCTCCCATCCATTCTTACTGCCGGCAGGTCTGTTTTCACAATATGGTTGTTTAGTGAGAACCATGTAACCGTTGCCTTTGCAGGGTTGACAAGGGCATAAGCATCAGCACACCATGAGGAAATTCGATCTAGCTCGCCCTGCATATCATTGGCCCCGCCTGTCTATCTCGACCCTGTCGATACACGAGGATGTCGTCAATGAATGACAGAGTCCTACCCCTCCCGCCCAACTGTTGTTCAGTGATCGGCACCGTATACACCGTATAGTACTGGTGACAGTTGTGAACCCTGCGGCAATCCTGGACATATCATTATCGGCTCAGAAGACCAACTCCCGCATCTTAGCACCACCTTCCTTTGGAACAGAACTACAGCTATCCAAAAAGACACAGATTATGGTCGTCACTAGGAAGAACGAAATACCACAATGTAATATACAAGTAAATGGGAATATTCTTCAACAAGTGAATAGGTACAATTATCTCGGAACAGTAATCTGATGGGAGATGCCTTGAAGAGATTAGAACAAGAATCGCCATGGCAAAAGTAGCCTTTAGCAAGATGAAAAACATACTGACCAATAAAAAGATGCAAATTGAAACGAGAAAAAGAGTGTTGTGATGCTACATAGAACCTGTACTTTTATATGGATGTGAAGCTTGGACAATGTGCAGTCAGGCTGAAAAACATCTGATGGCTGTAGAAATGTGGTTTCTGAGGAAAATGCAAAGAATACCATGGACAGCCAGAAAGACCAATGAACAAGTCCTTCAAGAAACAAATGAAGATCGTAAACTGATCAGAGACATTAGACGTAGACAGTCACAATTTTTTGGGCATGTTATGAGAAGAAATGATTTGGAGAACTTGGTGACAACTGGCAAGATCGAGGGGAACAGACCAAGGTGAAGACCGAGAAGTAAATACTTGGATGGCTTGGCCACGTGGCATGGTCGAGACAGAAACACAGAGCTGATCCACGACTCTGGTAATCGAGTGAGATGGCAGAACATGACCGCCCACGCTTACCGGCATGGCACATGATGGATGGGTGGACCACATCAGGTACAGAACAACCATCCACAAAGAGCAGCCGAGCTATGTAGCCTTTCTGTAGAGGATATCCTTCTTGGAACACAGACAGATGGGATCTGAGATGATCAGCAGTCCTACTGCACTCTGAAATGGAAGGTACAATTACTAGTGCAGAAGATGCTGGCTCAAACAATGTATGCCCAACTTGTGAGGAAGTAGATGCAACTGGAAGACTGTTGAAATTGATAGGTAATGGTTGCAGAAAGAGTGTAGTCAGTGATGGCCAATTTCTAGTTAACAAGTGTCTTTTATCATTAACTAATTTCTTAAATCTATACAAGCTAGTACATAGACTTCCCTCATTGATGTTCTTCCCTGGATCATTTGTCTCCACAATGGTTTTCATTTTCTTACCACATCACGTACAAAACAACCATCCACAAAGAGCAGCCGAGCTGTGTACCCTTTCAGGATAGGGTATCCTTCTTGGAACACAGACAGATGGGATCTGAGATCATCAGCAGTCCTTCTTGCCATGATTCAATAGTGCAATTCTGAATATTAAATAAATGTACGTAAAAGTAATAACATAGATTCATAATGAGAGATTATATCTTTACTTATAAAATGAGACATTTGTATAAAATGGATTTCTCCTGTATGCATTTAAACATATTTGTATCATTTATTAGATAGTCTTAAAAAATCAGGTATGATGTTGCCATGAAAATTCATTTTCTTAGTATTTTTGAATGCTATCTGTGATTGATATGCATGGTACGGCGCCGCCATTGATTTTCAATGGCAAACACATGTCCAATGTCCGCAAAAATAGTGTTTTTGTACCACTTTTGAAGCGATTACTCTATGAAACTCACCAAATAAATGTAAAATTGCATGCAGAATCTGAAAATCCATATAAAAACATGAAAATGTTAATCAGTCAAGCTTAAAATAAATTATATGTCCGACAGATATGCATGGTGCAGCGCCATTCAGCCCATTGATTTTCAATGGCAAACACATGTCTGCAAAAACAATGTTTTTGTACCACTTGGGAAGAGCTTACCGCGATGAGAAACTCACCAAACTAATGTAAAATTGCATGCAGAATCTAAAAATCCATATAAAAACATTGAAATATGAATGAATCAAGCTTAAAATATAAAATTACTAACCGTATCATAAACAATTCAATTTTCCAAAGACGAAGGACATCTTAACCACACTCTGCGATTGCAAAATGGCAGACTGACCTTTTATCAGGAAGCTAAGATGGCGCCCGTGGTTGTTATATGTTATTTGAAGGTATCCAATCAGAAACACGACAACCACCTTTATCGGCAATGATTCATTGACACGCAGAAGCCTTCTTTGCACATGCCGGAAGTTCGTTATGGTTGAAGTGTGTTTACAATGGTGATAGATCTCTCTAGTATTTACAAAGAGACCACCACAGATAGATAGGCCTTGAAAAAAAAACCAAATCTAATGGTACCTCAGTTATGCCTGGATGTCAATTCTAAGCGGAGATATTCACACATGAGTGTTGATTTCTATGGCCAAGACTTTAACATGTTCCTCATACTTTTTGGAACTCTTCAGTGCATCCATTACCTCCACCACTGGTCTGTGCGTGCGAGGTTGTCTCTCTTTCCAGTCTGTAAAATTGGATGCAGAATTCTAAAATCCATCTACAATTGATGGTTTTCTATTAAAAGCGCCAGAAAAATAATTATTTACGGTTTAGTGTGTCCATTTTTCTCCACGTGCAACGTTGTCTCAATGGGCCATACATCTTCGCAGAAAATCTGTTTTTCAACCACAATTTAACTCTTTACAGGGCAGACGCTTGTCCGTTTTTTACCCATGAACGGGCAAGATTTTTTCAGGTTCGGTAAAATTTCGGGTTGCGTTAGTAAAAACATCACAAATAAGGTGTTAGTCAACCGATTTTAGTTAAATAAACAACACAATGAAGGGAAAAGCATGCAGAATATGTTACTCACATGATTGTTGTTGGTAATCCATATATGAACACAAATATTTACGAAATACAGCATGTTGTTTGTGATTTTCCGTCATCTATACAGCAATTTACAAACACATTTTCAGAATCATAATCACTTTGTTTAAAGTCCGACTCATGACTGCTAATGCAAAGTAACGCTTTTCACTGATATCTAGCTGCAATTAATAGTCAACTTTGTGCCCTTTAATGTCACTTAAATCTAATAGAGAACCATCAATTGTAGATGGATATTGAAATTCTGCACCCAGTTTTACTTATATTGGACAGTTTCATTGCTAGGCTTGCTTAACCCTTTACAGGGTGGAACGTCCCAAAACGCCCGATACCATTAACGGGTGAAACGTCCCAAAACGCCCGATACTATTATGCATTGTAAAAACGCGATCTCTCGGCTTTCCGATACTTCCGACGGCTAATTTCGCTTTCGCCGATAGCTTGACAACGTGGCCGCCATTTGTAAGCACCTACTATGAATTTGAATGGACTTTTTTTTAAAGTGTGCCAAGTAGCAGCGCAGTTGATACGACGTAAAAGATATTTAAGACGAAAATCGTGAACCAAAATAGAGGTAGAAACTAAGAGGCTGACGTAAAAGACAGAATATGTCAAGAATACTGTCAACAACAACAAACACTCGGAACAAGGAGGCTGCATGTTTAGAGTCTCTGGAACGTGAGAAGATATTTACTGGCAGGACAACATTATCATGGCCAACACATATTGCAGAGGATAACGAGAAGATTCATGAACGATATATATGAGCCCGAAAATCATGGACAGATGTGAACATACCAGAACGGGACTTAGAACGTCACGGCAAGGTGAAACCCTTCCAGATTAGGAATGACAGAAGGACCGGGACATGGACTTGATAATCAGAAGGGTCTAGCATAGTCAACTATATATTATCTACATTTAATATTGTAATTACCGTCCCGTCTGGCCATAACAGACACGGTAAACATAAATTGTCAGTTTTCATTGATCTTGTTGAGATGCGACAGCCTTGACCGTTGGGCAAATAAAGAATGCCTTCAACGACTTGATTGCCGGCCTTCGAGTCGTTCATTGCTGTTCAGTTTGTATTGCTTCAGGAGTTGCTGGAGTCTGTGTCACCCTGGACTATTTATTGTTGCTGAGTTGTATTTGAATTTATCAAGACACATTCTAGCAATGTAGAACGAATGAACGAACGAACAAACTTTATTTTCAAAGGGTTAAGAATTGGGCACGCAGGCCTGTCTAACATTCTGCCCTGTTGGAGGTGTATATATCTGTGTCTGAGTGTGTGTATATATAAACTGACAGAGGTTATCTGTCCTTGAGTTAGACCATAGTAGTGTTAATCTCCCTTGGTATCAGTGTAACCAACAATTGTGTCAGTGTGTAGGTAGGGTCACACTTTGTGAAAGGGTCAAAACAGTACTTTATTCTTTGTTTATATTAAATGATAAACTGACACACAAACATTAATATCTTGGCTTAGAATTGACCATCAGACTTGAATAAGGTACTGTTAGATTTCTTTTTTCAAGAGGTATCCAGTTATGCAGGTTATATAATTAAAAAGCAATTTAGAAAAAGTTACTAAAGTGGCTACAACAATAAACTAAATAAACAGTTGTGTACAAATCAGACTCTATACTATACTTATTCTCATACTTTTCTTTTTCTTTCATAATTGTGAAGTATCTGTGGGTTATTATAGTAATATTAATTATAGTTTCATGAGATCAACCAAAGAGAACAAGTAACACTCTTCAAACTCTGCACGGGGCACAACAGGCTGAGATGTTTAGAATTCTCTAGAAACTCTAGAATAGTTAATTAGATTACTAATAGAGATAGGAGATACTGATGAATGAAACTGTGGAACTGGTGAAATGACAGCTAAACATTTGTTGCAGGAGTGTCCAACATATGCAGAACAGGAAAAAGTATTGGCCTACACCTGCCCCATTTAAGGACAAACTATGGCGGATGTCAACAAGCTCAGGACTGCTTAAATGATTCACTGCCAAACAAAAAGTGGATTTCGACCAAACAGAAATTGATGTCAAAAAATGGGAAGATGGGGTGTGTCACAATAATGATGTAAAAATTGTTAAAATGGTAGCAGATACAAACTCAGAACCCTTTACCGTAAGATACAGAGTACAACAAGGTTGTGTCCTGTCCCCTCTCTTGTTCATAACATATATAGACAATATATGTAAAGACACCAGCCAAACAGAGACAAGAACACCACATGACAAGAACACAGAAGAAGAACCATCTGCAAATCTAACCATTAGAGAACTGCTGTTTGCGGATGACCAAGCATTAATAGCAAAATCAGAAGCTGAATTACAAGACCACATGAATAGTCTAAACGAAATGTGTAGGGAACATAACATGAAAATTAGCACAAGTAAAACAGAGGTAATGACTATAACTAAAGAAGAAAAAGCAGCTGATCAATTAGCTAAGGAAGGAGCCAAAAAAGAACAGCCTGATGTACCTGTTACATACCACCAAAAGAAAAGAATGATCAAATCAGTCAGAAAGCCACCAAAACCTGCTCAAGATGACTACCACATTATGGACAGACCAGAACAAGTCATTATTCTGTGCCTCAGAACAGGACACAATAGATTACGCAACCACATGTACACAAATTCAAGATTGGTGAAACAGCCATGTGCACATGTGGATTGGCATCACAGACAGCAGAGCACATACTCCAAGACTGCCCAAAAAATAACATATCTAGGCAAACCTTCTGGCCTAGAGAGACGACAGTGGAAGATAAACTCTCTGGACCGCTGTGTGAACTGAAAAAGACAGATCAATTCATACAAGAGACAGCATTGCAGTTATAAACATATTTCAAGCGAACGAAGAAGAAGAAGAAGAACAAAAAGAAGAAAAAGCAACAACGATTCACCTAAATGAACATTCCTTGAAACAAGTAAAGAGTTTCAAGTACCTAGGAAGTATAATATCATCAAATAGCAAATCAGAAGATCGAGATCGAAAATAGATGCAATAAGGCTAAACCAACTCATTGGACAAATGGCACCAATACTAAAGAACAAATATGTATCAATAACTACTAAGAAAGCACTTCACAAAACAATCTTCCTACCAACTCTATGTTACCAATGCCAAACCTGGGCAATGACAGAAAAAGAGAAAAGAAAAATCACAACAGAAATGAGATTCCTGAGAAAAATACTCAACGTATCAAGAAGAGATAAGATCAGAAATGAAGAAATCACGACTAAAGTGGGGGTTATAGCTGCACTAGATTTTATTAGAAGGCAGCAAGTCAAATTGTTTGGCCATGCAAGTAGGTTACCAACTAACAGTATACCACAACATGCAATGATGTACAGACCAGATGGAAACAGAGGAAGAGGCTAACCAGGTAAACGATGGACGCAGGGTATAACAAAGTCCATGGGAATATCGATACATGAAGCCCATAAGTGGGCACTCTCCCGCTGTTTATACTTACCTCGACACCGCAAGGTACAAGAGAAACACGTTGAAATGAGATGAGATGAGAATGGTGGCAGATATATAGTACAAAGGCATTTGATCCCGTTAGCAGAAACGGCCTTTTTAAGATCCTTGAGAAGATAAGATGTCCACCCACCCTGCTAAGTATTGTGAAATCATTTCACGAAAGTATGCAGGGGACCATTTTATTCTGTGGTTCAGCATCCCAGTCATTCAGCATAAACATTGGAGTAAAGCAGGGCTGCATCCTTGCTCCTACACTTTTTGGTATCTTCTTCGCCGTTCTCTTAAGGGAGGCATTTGGGACTGCCACTGAAGGCATATACCTCCATACAAGATCTGACTTTTTAACCCATCAAGACTCAAGGCAAAGAACAAAACAAGATCAAGATGCATAAGAGAACTACTTTTTGCAGATGATGCAGCACTGACTACTCTTACTGCGGAAGACCTCCAATAGCTCATAGATCATTTTGCAGCCGCCTGCCAAGACTCTGGGCTCACCATCAGCCTAAATAAAACATAGGTGATGGAACAAGATGCTGGTGCGCCTCCATTAATCAAAATTTCTAATTATGAATTGAAGGTTGTCCATGAGATTGCGTATTTGGGGTCGACAATATCAGATAATCTTTCATTACAGACAGAAATCGACAGACGTATTGAAAAGGCGTCAGGTCTTAAATCAGATATGACTGAGCTACCGTATGACAGTAGACAGTACTACCTGTTTTCTGTCAGCACCGAATGTTGGGCGGCGCTTACCAAACCTGACACCCCACATTGTGCCAACGGCTTCAGGCGGAAGAGCGCAATTGGGAGGGTACAAGCTTTATCCTGGTGCGAGGAAATGCAACCTAAAGACAAAATGTCATGGCAGGGCAGACCAGGCCCTAAGCCTTGATTGGCAGCTGGTCTAGGATCGAAGCTCCGACAGGCGGACAGTTAGAGCATTGCTTTGCTGATCCGGCAGCTTCTGCAGCTTGTCTTGTTCCAGATGTATAGGTGTTACCTTTCCTCTGGAGTGAACTAGGCAGGCCGAGAGAGGGATCATGCTGCATGGGCAACACATGGATCTCTATATTTTAGCCCAGGCTTTGTGCTATGGAGAGGCAATAACTCCATCCCTGGTCTTAACCGGTCTCGGAATCAAAGCGAGAAGTAACTGTTACGGTTTATAAGTCCTTGTCAATTGGCGTAGACATGGGGCGCCACACGTTACTTCTGACGGTGGGAGACACAGGTGTCACTGATCAGCTATCGCCTGCCTCAAGCTGGGCAGCCCCCGGCCAATTTGGTGCTGATCAGCCACAGCCTGCCTGCTTCAATGGGTGCTTGGGGCTAGGACAAAATCTGAATTGCAGGCAGTAAAACCAATGCACCAGGTACTAATAAAAAGTATAATAGAAACCTCAAGCTACGGCTTGCAACCTGGAACATAAGAACCATGTGTCCAGGATTTTCCACTGACATGACAAATATTGACAATGTGAGAAAAACGGCTGTGATTGATGCCAAATTCAGTCATCTTAACATTGATATTGCTGGCCTGCAGGAGACTTGCCTCGCTGAGGAAGGGTCACTCAGGGAAAACAATTACACCTATTTTTGGAAGGGTAGAGGGCAGGCAGAAAAAAGGCAACATGGTGTGGGCTTTGCAATGAAGAATTCGCTACTGGGAATGATTGATATCCCAAATGGAGGTAATGAAAGACTATTATCCCTGCGCTTGGCAACCTCTTGTGGTTTCGCCACCAATATCACTGCATATCTGCATCTGGCAAGGCTCCAGGTAAGGATGGGATTCCAATAGAGGTAACACACTTCCCACCATAACAGAAGTTAAGTGTGCTATAAATGAACTTGCATCTGGCAAGGCTGCAGGTAAGGATGGGATTCCAATAGAGGTAATCAGGAGTGGGCAAGACACACTCACTCGACAGATCCACCAGCTAATAGAGCTATGCTGGCGAGAAGGACAAGTCCCACAGGATTTCAAAGATTCAAGCATCATAACGCTGTACAAGAACAAGGGCGATCGGAGCGACTGTAACAACTATAGGGGTATCTCACTTCTGTGTATTGTTGGAAAAGTATTTGCCAGAATTGTTCTGCACTGACTTCAAGTCCTGGGAGATCAAGTCTACCCCGAATCACAGTGCGGCTTCCATCAGAACCGGTCTACCATTGATATGATATTCTCATTGCGACAAATGCAAGAAAGATGCCATGAACAAAATCAACCACTGTTTATTGCCTTCATCGGCCTCACAGAGGCATTCAATTTGGTCAGTCGTGAGGGTCTGTTCAAAGCACTAAAGAAGATTGGCTGCCCACCAACTCTTCTGTCCATTGTGGAATCGTTCCACACAGGCATGAAGGGTATAATCAAGTTTGATGGTGCAACTTCAGAAGAGTTTGAAATCAAGAGTGGAGTTAAGCAAGGTTGCGTACTAGCTCCCACCCTCTTTGGAATATACTTTTCACTTCTACTGAAATATGCCTTTCGTGATCAGGATGACGGTATATACATTCACTCACGCTCAGATGGTGGCCTCTATAATTCTCAGAGATTGAAGGCCAAGACCAAAATTAGCAGGGTACTAATCAGAGAGTTGCTTTTTGCGGATGCTGCTGCAATTACGACTCACTCTGAGGAAGAATTGCAATGTCTACTATCTGCATTCTCCAATGCTTGTTCTGAATTTGGTTTAACAATTAACAAAAAGAAGACACAGATTATGTCACAAGGTGCACATGGTGTACCATCAATCTTTATTGACGACGCCGAACTGGAGATAGTAGACCATTTTACATATCTAGGATCAGAGATAAATAGCAAATTATCCCTAGAGCAGGAAATCAACATCAGTATTGGCAAGGCAGCAACAACAATGAACATGTTAGCAAAAAGAGTCTGGGAGAACAGGAAGCTTACTGCCCAAACAAAAGTCCTCGTCTACCAAGCCTGTGTCCTTAGTACTCTTCTTTATGGCAGTGAAATCTGACATCTTACTCACACCAAGAGAAACGTTTAAACGGCTTTCATATGCGGTGTCTGCGAAGAATACTTGGTATTAAGTGGCAAGACAAAAATCACAAATACTGAAGTATTGGAAAGATCAGGTTGTGTGATGGTGTATTCCATGCTCAGTCTTCGTAGACTTAGATGGATAGGACACGTTAGGAGGATGGATGATGGTAGAATACCAAAGGACATATTTTTTGGTGAATTACAGATGGGTAGGAGATCTGTGTACAACAACCGCATCTACTAAATGTTGCAGGTCCTGTTCTTTGTCTGCAATCAAGACTGTATCATCTGCATATTTAATGTTATTGATGTATCATCCCCCAATGTCGATTCCTAATTAACTAACAGGAAAGTCAACAAATTATGTTTCACTGTCCCATTTACAGTCTTGAGAGTCTAAGCAAAATGGACAGCTTTCATCTGTGCAGAACAGATGATTCAGATTTTCGTGATGAAGAAATGACCTTGTCATTTGACACTTTGAATACATGCAACGAACAAGAGGAATCTGTGATGGAAAAAGTATGTAGTTTTTACAAATATCTCATTTGATTTAACATTTTCATAGTATTTGTCTATGAATAAATGTATCATCAACTGTTAATTATTGTTTAAATTCAAATTTGTATTAGCCTTATACATTATTAATCGACATAATCATTATTATCAAGTGCCTTCCAGCTGGCATGGGTGTTCATGCTTCCCCACAAATTGCAATCTCCAAAGGCATGGATCAGTATGTGTCTTGACTCCCTTGCGTGTCATGACACAAGACTATCAAGAATCTTCTCTCGCTGTCTTCCTCTATCTCTCTGTCCGCAAATCTTTCTGTTTGTCACAACATGTTCCAGTTTTTGTCTTCTTGTAATTCATTCATCCATTCAGTAGCATGTCCTTTGCAGAACCTCACTCCCATAACAACCTTCTGGAAAATTCTCGATCACAAGCAAGATGTCTCACGTCCAATACACCCATCTGGAGATCATCCGCCACATCCTGCACCCATCTTCTCTTTGGCCTTCCTCTTCCTCTATTCCTAGGCATATATACTTCCATTATTGTTCTCTCCAAACTTTCGTGACGTTTCAAGTGACCAGAATATTTCAATTTTCTTTGTTTTATCGTCTTTAATAGCCAACCTTCAATATTCAGCTCTTGAAGTATGGATGCATTTGTTCTTTTCTTTACCCAAGATATTCTTAGAACTCGTCTATAACATGTATATTCAAAGGCATTTATGCGCTGTTCAGCTTGTTTAGTAGGTGTCCAGGTCTCACATTCAATGCAATGGGAAAGATGCATGCTCTTAAAAATCAAATTTTTGTAGTTCTATCTGTCCCACTCCATAATTTATTCAGTTGTTTTAGTCCTTGAAGAGCAATTGACAGTCGTCGTTTAATTTCTTTCATCGTGTCGCCATTGTTGGTAATCAATGACCCAAGATATTCAAAATTTTCCACCACCTCCAATCTTTCCTCATTAACATATATTTCTTTTTCTATAGTAGTTTTATCTGTATGCATTGAAGTTATTAAGTTTTCTATACCATTTTGATTAGAGACATTAGACGTAGACTGTCAAATATTTTTGGGCATGGTATGAGGAGAAATGAATTGGAGAACTTGGTGATGACTGGCAATATCGAAGGGAAGAGACCAAGGGGAAGACTGAGAAGTAAATACCTGGATGGCTTGGCCATGTGGCATGATCGAGACAGGAACACAGAGCTGATCCATGACTCTGGTGATCGAGTTAGATAGAAGAACATGACCGCCCAAGCTTATCGGCATGGCACATGATGGATGGGATACCATTCTGTGATGTGGATACTTTCATCTCACATCAACTCTATAGCCTTTCCACCGAGCGAGGGTGGTGAATCTAGGTACAGTTAAATCATGCAAATGTTGGCCGATGTCCAACCTCCATACCAGAGCGGTAATCGTCCATAAGTCGCACTCACTCAGCTGCAGAGACCAAGAGGTGGGTCCAGAAACTAAAGAGGAACCGGCTTCCTCGTAGAGTGTGGCGCCATGAACGGGGTACGAAGAAGTAACACGGAAACGGATGGAGGCGATAGAGGCCGTGGCTGGGGAAGAAGCTGACTCCTCACGACGGCAGGTGCTAAGGGGCAAGCACAGGCTGCACAGATTTCCCCCACTGAGGGAGGGAAGGCTTGAGAGTGATCATGATAACAGCGAAGGGAAAAGCACAACAACAGGGACAAAGAACTTGACCGAATGTCTCCATGGCAGGGGAAAGACGCTCGGAGTCATGACCCAGACGGGCCCTCCCCTAGAGAGTGTTAAGGGTAGAATGGACCGAAACACTTGGGGAAGAGGGAACCTTTGTGACGATCAGAAGCCCCCTTCTGTGTCTGCTCCGCGGTGGAGTTTTTATCACTATCCAGTCTTTTGTCTCTTGGAGTACACCAACCTTCTTACAGTCCAAGCCGTGTGGCATTGGTGGTCATGTCTGTTCACATCCTTCTGTCTCGTGTGCTGCCAATCTTCTTATAGTCCATGCTGTGTGGCGCAGGTGATCATGTCTGTCCACAGCCTTCTGTCTCGAGTACTACAAATAATTTCTTATACTGCATTTGTCTGTTTTACTGTAAATTGTGCCTGCCTGTGTCTGTTTTACTGTATATTTCTCCTGTTGGTGTCTGTTTTACTGTATATTTTGTCTGATGGTGTCTGTTTTACTGTATATTGCGCCTGCCTGTGTCTGTTTTACTGTATATTTCTCCTGTTGGTGTCTGTTTTGCTGTATATTTCTCCTGTTGGTGTCTGTTTTACTGTATATTTCGCCTGCCTGTGTCTGTTTTACTGTATATTTCTCCTGATGGTGTCTGTTTTACTCTATATTTTGCCTGCTGGTGTCTGTTTTACTGTATATTTCTCCTGCCTGTGTCTGTTTTACTGTATATTTCTCCTGCCTGTGTCTGTTTTACTGTATATTTTGCCTGCTGGTGTCTGTTTTACTGTATATTTCTCTTGATGGTGTCTGTGTTACTGTATATTTTGCCTGCTGGTGTCTGTTTTACTGTATATTTCTCCTGCCTGTCTGTTTTACTGTATATTTCTCCTGCCTGTGTCTGTTTTACTGTATATTTTGCCTGCTGGTGTCTGTTTTACTGTATATTTCTCCTGATGGTGTCTGTTTTACTGTATATTTTGCCTGCTGGTGTCTGTTTTACTGTATATTTCTCCTGATGGTGTCTGTTTTACTGTATATTTTGCCTGCTGGTGTCTGTTTTACTGTATATTTCTCCTGTTGGTGTCTGTTTTACTGTATATTTCTCCTGTTGGTGTCTGTTTTACTGTATATTTCTCCTGCCTGTGTCTGTTTTACTGTATATTTCTCCTGCCTGTGTCTGTTTTACTGTATATTTCTCCTGCCTGTGTCTGTTTTACTGTATATTTCTCCTGCCTGTGTCTGTTTTACTGTATATTTCTCCTGCCTGTGTCTGTTTTACTGTATATTTTGCCTGCTGGTGTCTGTGTTACTGTATATTTCGCCTGTTGGTGTCTGTATTACTGTATATTTTGCCTGCTGGTGTCTGTGTTACTGTATATTTTGCCTGCTGGTGTCTGTGTTACTGTATATTTTGCCTGCTGGTGTCTGTTTTACTGTATATTTCTCCTGCCTGTGTCTGTTTTACTGTATATTTCTCCTGTTGGTGTCTGTTTTACTGTATATTTCGCCTGCCTGTGTCTGTTTTACTGTATATTTCTCCTGCCTGTGTCTGTTTTACTGTATATTTCTCCTGCCTGTGTCTGTTTTACTGTATATTTCTCCTGCCTGTGTCTGTTTTACTGTATATTTCTCCTGCCTGTGTCTGTTTTACTGTATATTTCTCCTGCCTGTGTCTGTTTTACTGTATATTTTGCCTGCTGGTGTCTGTGTTACTGTATATTTCGCCTGCTGGTGTCTGTATTACTGTATATTTTGCCTGCTGGTGTCTGTGTTACTGTATATTTTGCCTGCTGGTGTCTGTGTTACTGTATATTTTGCCTGCTGGTGTCTGTTTTACTGTATATTTCTCCTGCTGGTGTCTGTTTTACTGTATATTTCTCCTGTTGGTGTCTGTTTTACTGTATATTTCGCCTGCCTGTGTCTGTTTACTGTATATTTCTCCTGCCTGTGTCTGTTTTACTGTATATTTCTCCTGCTGTGTCTGTTTTACTGTATATTTCTCCTGCCTGTGTCTGTTTTACTGTATATTTCTCCTGCCTGTGTCTGTTTTACTGTATATTTCTCCTGTTGTGTCTGTTTTTACTGTATATTTCGCCTGCCTGTGTCTGTTTTACTGTATATTGCGCCTGTCCTGTGTCTGTTTTACTGTATATTTCTCCTGCCTGTGTCTGTTTTACTGTATATTTCTCCTGTTGGTATCTGTTTTACTGTATATTTTCGCCTGCCTGTGTCTGTTTTACTGTATATTTCTCCTGATGGTGTCCTGTATTACTGTATATTTCTCCTGATGGTGTCTGTTTTACTGTATATTTTCTCCTGATGGTGTCTGTATTACTGTATATTTCTCCTGCTGTGGTCTGTTTTTATTACTGTATATTTCTCTTGATGGTGTCTGGTTTACTGTATATTTCTCCTGCCTGTGTCTGTTTTACTGTATATTTCTCCTGCTGGTTGTCTGTTTTTACTGTATATTTCTCCTGTTGGTGTCTGTATTACTGTATATTTCTCCTGATGGTGTCTGTTTTACTGTATATTTCTCCTGCCTGTGGTCTGTTTTAACTGTATATTTCTCCTGTTGGTGTCTGTTTAACTGTATATTTCGCCTGCCTGTGTCTGTTTTAACTGTATATTGCGCCTGCCTGTGTCTGTTTTAACTGTATATTTCTCCTGCCTGTGTCTGTTTTACTGTATATTTCTCCTGTTGGTGTCTGTTTTAACTGTATATTTCGCCTGCCTGTGTCTGTTTACTGTATATTTCTCCTGATGGGGGTCTGATTTATACTGTATATTTCTGCCTTGCTGGTGTCTGTTTTACTGTATATTTCTACCTGATGGTGTCCTGTTTTAACTGTATATTTCTCCTGCCTGTGTCTGTTTTACTGTATATTTCTCCTGTTGGTGTCTGTATTACTGTATATTTTGCCTGCTGGTGTCTGTTTTACTGTATATTTCTCCTGCCTGTGTCTGTTTTACTGTATATTTCTCCTGTTGGTGTCTGTATTACTGTATATTTCTCCTGCCTGTGTCTGTTTTACTGTATATTTCTCCTGTTGGTGTCTGTATTACTGTATATTTTGCCTGCTGGTGTCTGTTTTACTGTATATTTCTCCTGTTGGTGTCTGTTTTACTGTATATTTCGCCTGCCTGTGTCTGTTTTACTGTATATTTCTCCTGATGGTGTCTATTTTACTGTATATTTTGCCTGCTGGTGTCTGTTTTACTGTAAATTTCACCTAATGGTGTCTGTTTTACTGTATATTTCTCCTGCCTGTGTCTGTTTTACTGTAAATTTCACCTGATGGTGTCTGTTTTACTGTATATTTCTCCTGCCTGTGTCTGTTTTACTGTATATTTCTCCTGCCTGTGTCTGTTTTACTGTATATTTCTCCTGCCTGTGTCTGTTTTACTGTATATTTCTCCTGCCTGTGTCTGTTTTACTGTATATTTCTCCTGCTGGTGTCTGTTTTACTGTATATTTCTCCTGCCTGTGTCTGTTTTACTGTATATTTCTCCTGTTGGTGTCTGTTTTACTGTATATTTCTCCTGCTGGTGTCTGTTTTACTGTATATTTCTCCTGTTGGTATCTGTTTTACTGTATATTTCTCCTGCCTGTGTCTGTTTTACTGTATATTTCTCCTGCCTGTGTCTGTTTTACTGTATATTTCTCCTGTTGGTGTCTGTTTTACTGTATATTTCGCCTGCCTGTGTCTGTTTTACTGTATATTGCGCCTGCCTGTGTCTGTTTTACTGTATATTTCTCCTGCCTGTGTCTGTTTTACTGTATATTTCTCCTGTTGGTATCTGTTTTACTGTATATTTCTCCTGCCTGTGTCTGTTTTACTGTATATTTCTCCTGCCTGTGTCTGTTTTACTGTATATTTCTCCTGCCTGTGTCTGTTTTACTGTATATTTCTCCTGTTGGTGTCTGTTTTACTGTATATTTCTCCTGCCTGTGTCTGTTTTACTGTATATTTCGCCTGCCTGTGTCTGTTTTACTGTATATTGCGCCTGCCTGTGTCTGTTTTACTGTATATTTCTCCTGCCTGTGTCTGTTTTACTGTATATTTCTCCTGTTGGTGTCTGTTTTACTGTATATTTCGCCTGCCTGTGTCTGTTTTACTGTATATTTCTCCTGATGGTGTCTATTTTACTGTATATTTTGCCTGCTGGTGTCTGTTTTACTGTAAATTTCACCTGATGGTGTCTGTTTTACTGTATATTTCTCCTGCCTGTGTCTGTTTTACTGTATATTTCTCCTGTTGGTGTCTGTTTTACTGTATATTTCTCCTGCCTGTGTCTGTTTTACTGTATATTTCTCCTGTTGGTGTCTGTTTTACTGTATATTTCTCCTGCCTGTGTCTGTTTTACTGTATATTTCTCCTGTTGGTGTCTGTTTTACTGTATATTTCTCCTGTTGGTGTCTGTTTTACTGTATATTTCTCCTGCCTGTGTCTGTTTTACTGTATATTTCTCCTGCCTGTGTCTGTTTTACTGTATATTTCTCCTGATGGTGTCTATTTTACTGTATATTTTGCCTGCTGGTGTCTGTTTTACTGTAAATTTCACCTGATGGTGTCTGTTTTACTGTATATTTCTCCTGCCTGTGTCTGTTTTACTGTATATTTCTCCTGTTGGTGTCTGTTTTACTGTATATTTCTCCTGTTGGTGTCTGTTTTACTGTATATTTCTCCTGCCTGTGTCTGTTTTACTGTATATTTCTCCTGATGGTGTCTGTTTTACTGTATATTTCTCCTGATGGTGTCTGTTTTACTGTATATTTCTCCTGTTGGTGTCTGTTTTACTGTATATTTCTCCTGCCTGTGTCTGTTTTACTGTATATTTCTCCTGTTGGTGTCTGTTTTACTGTATATTTCTCCTGCCTGTGTCTGTTTTACTGTATATTTCTCCTGATGGTGTCTGTTTTACTGTATATTTCTCCTGCCTGTGTCTGTTTTACTGTATATTTCTCCTGTTGGTGTCTGTTTTACTGTATATTTCGCCTGCCTGTGTCTGTTTTACTGTATATTTCGCCTGCCTGTGTCTGTTTTACTGTATATTTCGCCTGCTGGTGTCTGTTTTACTGTATATTTCGCCTGCCTGTGTCTATTTTACTGTATATTTTGCCTGCCTGTGTTTGTTTTACTATATACATCTCCTTATTGATAGACTCATGCATCAACTCTTTGCCCCATAAGTGGCGTAATCTGCCCTTCTGATAAGAATGTGGAACAACAGGATGGCAGCCAAAGGTTAGTTATCAGTAAGATTTCTGGGTCTGTATGAATGTTCTTGTCATTCTCATTGGCTGTGGCTGCAGTGTCTTTGTTTTGTGGTCGAATGGGTCATCATGGTCTAGAAAGAATGTGGCAGCAAGGGGTGGTTGATTGTCATCACACAGAGGTAAAGCAAGACGGACATATAATCAATTACAACAGGCACCATTAGTATTGGAACTCTTCACTGGCTGTTGAAGATGAGGACTGAGCGCATATGGGAACATCCCGAGTGCAGTGATGTCAGTTCTTAACTCAGCTCAACTGAACTGAACTGGGTCATCATGGCAAATGTTGTGGGGTTTGTTATTCTCAGCGTGTAGCATAGTCACTTATGGTAGAGATGACCCCCCCCCCCCCACACACACACACACACACACACACAGAAAGAGAGAGATGGATATAAAGCAATATGATAACAAGACCACCTTTAGGAAAGTCTACCCACTGAAGGTAGAGAAGATAAAGTCAGCTCATTAAGATTTAGGCGGTATGAAGATACCGACCCCAGTAGAATCTATACTCCTTACAGTGGTGTAGTAAGAGGAAAGATCAAACGAACAGCAGCAACTTGAAACAAGGCAGCAGACTTAGGTATTCCCCGCTAAGCGATTTCCTGCAAGAAAATGAAGTGTTGGAAGGCTGAATAGTGTTCCCTATAATTTTCTATTAAAATTGTTTTTAGTGATCTGTGTAGCTTGTTAACTCACTTATGATGATAATCTGCCCCTAGCAGACGTCCACAATTTATACTACTGATAAGTGATACTCTTCTTATTTTTATATTTTTGATTATAAATTGTTCTTTGTCGACTATGTAGACGTTGAAGCCAGTGATGTAGCTTGTGGGTGATATACTACAACAGTTCTGTAAAGAGATTCAAGCAGAACAACAAACACATCTGAAATTGCATAGAAATTGAAGAACAACACAACAGTAAAAATATTAAATTAATTCTCAAAAGAATTCAGGAGCTTACTAATAAAATAAAACCTACATCAGCAGGCTGCCTGAAGAAAGAATAAAAGAAGATGGAAACATCATAATATAAAAAGATTACATTTTACATGTATGTTAAGATTATGTGAAAAACCTTCATGATGATACAAGAGAAGATCAGTATAATATTTGAGGTAATAATGAAGGACCATCAATTCTGAAGACATAAATTCAGAATGCTCTTAACTGTATGAAAACTGGCAAGGCCCCAGTGCAGACAACATCACAACAGAAATGATTAAAGCTTTAGAAGAATATGGAATAGATCAAGTCACCAGACTGCTGAACACAATATATGATACTGAAGATATACCTCCATAATTATGTAATTCTGTATTTATTGCAATCCCAAAGAAATCAGGAGCCTTGGAATGTGGTCAACATCAAACAATTAGTATAATGAGTCACATTTCAAAGAGTCTGTTGAGAATTATTATGCAAAGAGTTAAAAAGAAAATACAACCTGAAATAGCAGAAGAACAATGTGCGTTTGTAGAAGGCAGGGGTACAGTAAATACTGTATATATGCTGAGAACATTAATTGAACGTGCTATAGAATTAAACAAAGACTTAATCTTTGCTTTATTGACTACACAAAGGCTTTCAGTAGAATAAGACATGTCAACATGATGAAGATTCTTGAATCTACAAATTGATGGGAAAGACCTTAGACTTGTAAAAAACATATATAGGAAACAAAAATGCTGCCATAAGAATTGATAATGAAGTAGATAAATATCAGCCTATTAAGGGAGGTGTGAGACATGGTTGTGTAATATCTCCAGATCTTTTTTTTTCCTGTACGGTGAAAATGTTTTCAGAAATGTAGAAGATATGACAGGAATTATCATTGGGGGGACAAAACATCAATAATATTAGATGTGCAGATTGTGCAGTATTAATTGCAGACACTAAACAGGATCTGCAACATTTAGTAGATGCGGTTATTGCACACAGTGAGCAACTAGGGTTAGAATTAAATTGAAAGATGACACAGATTATGATCGTCACTAGGACGAAGGAAATACTACAATGTTTGATTGATTGATTTAAGAACCAACATCACAGTATTCGGGGCATTCCCATAATCACTCCGTCCCCATCCTCAGCAGCCAACGAAGAGTTCCAACACTAATAGTACCAGTAGCAATCTGATTATATGTCCGTCTCGCCTTTCCTTTGAGCGTTGGCCAGAACCCTTCGTCACTCCTCGCTGCCTCATTCTTGCCAGACCATGGTGATCCATTTGCTCCTCCGAGGTGTACACGTGCAACCACGTCTGCCTTGTCATGCATCAATACTCCACCAAGTTTTGCAGAGCCAGCCAACCTGTCCTCCTGTTCATTCCCCAGCACACTAGCATGCCCCGGAGAAAAGATCCAGGCAACGCTTGCCACCCCTGTCCTCCAAAGCGAGGGCCACTCTGCACGAAGCATGCCTGTCCTCACCTTCCTCAGCTTGCTTTCTGAGTTGGTTACAATCACGATGTGTGTGTACCGTATTCTCCATCCAGCGGAAAGCTGCACTGACCACCTTCACCTCCATTCTAAAGCTAGATGTTGTGGTATCATATGCCAGGCTCTCCTGCACCAAACATCGACCATTAGCTTTTGCTACGAACCCCCAGGTACTTCTCCTACCTCTTGACACCGAACCATCTGTGTAGATGATCACATCGAATGAACAGACTTTATTTTCAAAGGGTAACAAATTGGGCACGCAGGCCCGTCTTACATTCGGCCCTTCTAATCACTCATCTTTCATTCATCAATAGTCCATAGGAAAAACATTGTCAAATGAATTTTGTAAACATAAACAATACATATTACCATGTTATGAGACGCATCCACCACCCACCCACACATCCCCCATTCACCCAACCACACACACATACACACCCCAGGCACACATACATTCCCCATCCATCCCCACATCTACACATCTCCCCACCCACACACACTCTCACCAACCACACATCCCATCCACTCACACCCCAAGCATACATACATTTCCCAACCCACACATCCCCCATCCACACACATCTCACCACCCACTCGCATATCCTCTACCCATCCACACATCCTCCACCCACTCATCCCACAACCAAACATCCCTTAACCACACAACCTTACCCATATACAACCACCTACCCACACATCCTTACCCATATACACACACATCCCCACCCACACACACATCTCCCCACCCATATACACATCCCTCACACACATCCCCACCCACCAACACATCCCCCATTCACAAACACACACCTCCCTCCACGCTCACCCAACCCACACACACACACACATCCCTCACCCATACACTCATCTCCCTCACACATCCCTCCACACACATACTTATCCCCCAACCACTAATACCCACACATCCCTCACTCACTCATCAACATATCTCCCATCTACCCACCCACACTCACACACCCAACTACTCCTCCAAACACACATCCCCAACCCTAACACACATCAACACCCACCTGCACACCCACACCCCACCCACCCATACACCCACACCCCACCCACCCATACACACATTCTTTATCCACACCCATCTTCCCTACCACACAACACCACACCCACACACATCCCCAAAACGCATCATTCACCCACACACACATCTCCTACCCACCCACACATCCCCCATCTACAATCACCCTTGCCACCCACACATACATCCTCCATCTAGCCACAACCCCACCCACCCAGACACATCCCCCTCCCACACACACATCCATCACCCACACCCATCACACACCCATTCCCCAACCCACACCCCCACATACACATTCACCCACACATCCCTCACCCACCCACACACACACTCTCCACCCATCCAAACATCTCACACCCACACACATTCCTCACCTACACACAATCCCCACATCCACAGTCACCCCCACCTGCACACATCTCCCACCCACCACACACCCTCCCACACCCACATATATATCCCCCACCCATCCCATAACCCACCAACAATCATTCACCCACATATCCCTGCCAACCCATACATCCCGCATGTACCAACACAAACCCCGCACCCACACACACAAACCCTGCACCCACACACACAAACCCTGCACCCACCCACACATCCTGAGCCCACCCACCCACTCCACAAATCCACCCACACACACATCCCCCACCATCCCCCAACCTACTATTATGAACAAACAGACACACACTCACACTCCCTGATTCACTCACACTCACTAACTCTCTCTCTCACTCACTCTACAGTAGTGTGCATGCGATTATAGTATACATGATAAAATCATCACCCGAGCGAAAAAACATCACCCGAGCGAGGTAGTAGGAAGTGGAAATTCAGCAACTACCACAATGTAATATACATGTAAATGGAAATATTCTTCAACAAGTGAATCCTTACAATTATCTCGGAACAGTCATAACATCTGATGGAAGATGCCTTGAAGAGATTAGAACAGGAATTGCCATGGCGAATTTAGCCTTTTGCAAGATGAAAAATATACTGACCAATAAGATAATGTCAGTTGAAACGAGAAAAAAGGCAGTTGAGGTGCTACATAGAATTTGTAATTTTGTATGGATGTGAAGCGTGGACAATAAGCAGACAAGCTAAAAAAAACATCTGATGGCTGTGGAAATGTGGTTTCTGAGGAAAATGCAAAGAATACCATGGACAGACAGAATAACCAATGAACAAGTCCTTCAAGAAACAAATGAAGATCGTAAACTGATTAGAGAAATTAGGTGTAGACAGTCAAAATTTGTTGGACATGTTATGAAAAGAAATAAAGTGGAGAACTTGGTGACAGCTAGCAAGATCGAGGGAAAGAGATCAAGGGGAAGACCGAGAAATAAGTACCTGTATGGCTTGACCAAGTGGTATGGTCGAGACAGGAACACTGAGCTGATCCACAACTCTGGTGATTGAGTGAAATGGCGAATCATGACATGCCATGCTGCCTGGGAAGATTATCCCAGTCAACAAATGCTTGCAGAAGTCAGCTGTGTTGGCCTAACGGCGCAGATCGCAGCTCTGCTGCAAACAGGCACAACACAATCACGTCCAAAAAAACTCTCCAGATAAACGAAGAAGAAGAAGAAAAAGAAGACTGCCCATGCTTATCATCACTTCTGTCAAGTAGCAGAGACTAATCACACATAAAACACTGGTGACGATAAAACACTGGCGACAGTCAAACACAAATGACGATCAAACACACGTGGCAATCAAACACAACTCACTCAAACACAAGCAGAAGATGCAGGTTGAATGTTTAACTGATTCAATGCCGAAGGATAATATATCGTCAAATGCCAACTCCCATTTGGACAGAAGGACGATATATTGCCATACTAGAGTCATCATGTAATTTGTTTGGTGGTATTTTCTGCAGTGTTAATGCTCAGTGAACATAAATTGACATAATAGTACTTGTTCATTTGATTGTGTACTATGTTTGGTCTAATTCTGTTTTTTGTTTGGCACTGAAGACACCAGACATCAGAGACTGTTACCTCTCAGCTATGTCACTTATCTAGTTACATAAATAAAGTGAACTTATAAAATGGACATTGCTACCCATGTTATACATTTCTCCTTTTACAGAAAATCACAGCAGGAGAGCTGTGGGCCTGGCATCAACTTGTGGAGCAGCGATAAATTCAAGCCAAATCAACAATTGATCACTCCTCCAGGTAACATATTCTTCTTTTGCCCTCTTTTCCTCTGTTGGGACATGAGTTCTCAACCAACTTACTCCAAAATCCCCTCCCCTCCTATCTTTGCTATCCCATGCAGCTCCATCCATGTCCTTCCTATATTGTTCAAAAGTCTTCAATACCAGGCTCATCATGTAATTTAAGTTCACAGACATAATTCTGTGAGGAGAAGTGCACCAGAAATATTCCCGCTGAGATTCCCTTAATGTCTGTTGCAGAAGTATATAAATATCTCTCAAATCTCAAAGCAACAAATTCACACTGCCTAGATGGTGTGAGTTATAGAATTCTTCGCTGTGCTGCACCAGTAATTAGTGAGTCCTTTATGTTCATATATAACCAGTGCCTGGCCAAGAACTACTTTCCATCTGCATTTAATATTGCTAAAGTGTATCCTCTACTTAAAAATAGCTCAACTGATAACAGCATCTTGGGTAATTATAGACCTATTTCCTTACTATAGTCACTATCAAAGCCATTACAAAAACACATACATAAAATAACATTACATCATTTAATTGACAATGATCTAATAATTGACAGTAAATCTGGGTTTCGGCCTAAATATTCTTGCCATAGTGCTCTAACAAAAATGACCATAACTGGCATTTTAGTATCAACAATGGTAACATTTGTAAAGCAGTGTTTGTAGACTTTAAAAAAAGCCTTTGATATGGTAGATCACAATATTTTAATTAGAAAATTAAAACAAATGAAGACAAGCACCAATATGGTGAACATAATTATGTCATTTATATCCGACAGACAAGTCGTGTCCTTCAACAACTGCCTATAAAGACCCACACAGCTTAATACTGGTGTGCCTCAGGGCTCAATACTAAGTCCGCTACTTTTTGCAGTTTATATTTATATAAAGTTCCTTTATATTTGAATACTTTGTGTGACCTATTTGCAGACGACTGCACTATATACACTAGTCAAGAGAACCGTAGTGAATTAGAGAGCTCTTTACAAAATGAACTTGATAATCTTGGTAGATGGAACAATGAAAACCGCATCCAAATTAACATTGAAAAAACCAAATCCATGCTAATGATGACTAGACAAAAACTACAGACTCTAGCCATAACTGGGGCTCTGCTCGAGCTCCACATGGACACGTTACCTATAGTTACTGTAAATGAGCATAAAACATTAGGTCTTTTAATTGACAGACATTTAAACTGGACCTCTCATGTTCACATCCTTAACAAGAAAACAGCACAAAAAGTTTACTTACTTGCTAAAATTCAATACTTCCTGGATGAAAGCACACAAAAAATATTCTATACATCCTACATCCAATCACATCTCGACTATTGTTCCACAGTCTGGGATGGTTGCTGTAAATCTAACATGAAATGACTGTTCTCTTCAAAACCACGCACTACCTCTAGTTTTGGGCATAAAGCACGTGCAAAGTAATAATTTATACAGTCACCTAAGACTTCTACCACTTCGAAACCACTTCCTTTTTAACAAAGCCAAATTAGTGAATAAAATTATATCTCAAAATACCCCAGAGTATCTTCTACTGTTGATTCAATCTAATGCAATGAACAGCAAGCGCTTAAATTAAGTACATGTTCCAAAGCCTAGATTAGACTTATACAAAACATGATTCACCTATTCTGGTGCTCACTTATGGAAAGACCTTCCACTAGATCTGAAAACTCCAATAAGTTTCAAGTTACACATTCAACAGAAAACTCTTTCGATACTTACTCCATACCGACTATATTCCTCCATCGGTCACCTGGACTAACTAACTAACTAACTTACTAACTTACTAACATCGGTCACCTACTAGTATCATTTTTCACTATGTGTGTGTGTGAGTGAGAGAGTGGGCAAATTAGGGAGAGAGTAAGTTTTAGACAAGAAGAGAGAGAGAGAATGTCTATGTGTGTCTGTGTGTGTGAGAGAGAAAAAGAGAGTGAGTGTGAAAGATAGAGAGAGTTGTGCACATGCACGTCATATCCTCATCTGTTATATTATCATTTTTACTGCCTTTGATTATAGCATGTACTATATGCACTGCTTATTTCATTCACGTTCATTTTAATTTTATGAATTAGCTTATTGAATTGCATCACTATTTTTTACATTATACAATGTATATCTCATCTCATCTCATCATGTTCCTCTTGTACCTTGCGGTGTCAAGGTGAAGTATGGACAGCGGGAGAGTGCCCGCTTATGGGCTTCATGTATCAACATTCCCATGGACTCTGCTATTCCCTCCATACGTGGTTGGCATCTTCCATCTGGTCTGTACATCATTGCTTGTTGTGATATACTGTTAGTTGGTAACCTACTTTAGTTTAGTTTAGTTTATTTGACTCGTTGCCTACTAATAAAATCTAGCACTGCTATAACCCCCACTTTAGTCCTGATTTCTAAATTTCTAATCTTATCTCTTCTTGATACATTGAGTATTCTTATTAGGAACCTCATTTCTGTTGTTTTTTTTCTTTTCTCTTTTTCTGACATTGTCCAGGTTTGGCATTGGTAGCATAGAGTTGGAAAGAAGATTGTGTTGTAAAGTGCTTTCTTATAGTCTGTCCAGAAATGAATGCCTTCATTCACGATCAGTTATTTTGAAAACTCTATTGCATCGTTATGAAATTTTTCCTGCCGTCTTATATTTACCCCCACCCTAGAAATATGCCTTTGATAGGTCCAAAGGCAACTTAAATCATGGATAGCTGCTACATTTCTTTGATGTTTTGGCGAAAAACTAGTGAATTCGCTCTAACAAACTTGTTTTACAGTAGTGCATCTCATTTCTGGTGACGACACAAGGCGTATCCAGATTCTTATGGGAGTGAGTGCAATGTGTATGTAATATAAGTAAAGACAGAATTTACAGAGGCATGGGGTAAATAATGTGGAACCGAAATGGAATTAGACAGGACAGTAGAAGGAATATATTTCTTACCTTATATTTCATTTCCTTCTTGTTTCTTCAGCTTCTGGTTAATAATGTGTACACAAGGAGCCATGTTACTAGGATGCATTTAGCTTTTTATATAGAGTTTGTGATGGCTTCCAAACAGCTGTGCGTTAATGTGCGTGTGGAGTGACCATAGATGATACAGCAGTTTAGTCATCATGTGTTAATTTTTAAGGATCTGTTCAGCTGTCTGTGTAGTTTGTTCACACGTGCACATTGGTGACAGAACCATTTTGAGTCTTCGTGAAAGATTGTCTACCCTGCTGTTTACTGTTCAGAGACGGAACATGATTATTACCTGTTTTGCTCGACGAATATAGCTGTGAATGTGTCTGTAGTGAGCTTCCTTCTTAACGGCCAAGATGTTGGTCCTCTTTTCATTGAAGTTTATAGATTGATTCGTATGCACGTGTGTTGTCTCCTAATTTGACAATGTGTTTGCTCTCACATTTCTTGTTATGCCACAATATGTCAGTGCCCACCGCAATAATATTCTTCTGTTGGTATTCAATGCGTTTAGTGTTTTTTTTTTTTTCAATGCCAGTTTGTCACAGCTGAGGGCTTGCGGAACTGAAAACTAATCACTGTGGAATACAAACTGTTACCATTGACATTTAGCTGATGCTGTAATGTTTAGGGCCCTCAATTCGTCAGAATAGTTGGAGCAAAATATCCCAGTAATTGTGCATGTGGATTAAAGTCTGCGATCTGCCCAGACCTTAATTGGTGTCGGACGATTCCAGTAGGTTGATGACTGCTATCGGTTGCATAAAATTCAATCCATCCTTTCTCCAATCCTCTTCCTCTATCAACACATAGTCCTCACATTGTCTCCAGCAACTTTTATCAATTTTTAATAGCGTGGTCTGGATTAGTATCTTGACGTCAGACAATTGGAATGTAGTATTGTCACTACCACCTGTACTTTCATTTTGGCCCACACAAGTTCTATAGGGTTTAAATGAGAATGGTACGGCGGAAGTCTCAAGCACCTATGACCATGCTCTACTATCAGTTTGATATTTCTTGCTTTTTTGCGCTTGTATTACAAGGGACAACAATTCTAGCTAGAAATACGTTTCTGGAAATGATATGTTTTCCCTTCGGAGCCATATCTTTATTGCTTCCTTTGTGCTCGATGCCGTAGGTATTTTGTCTTCTTCGGCAACACCATTGTGATATGATGCATTGTCCGTAATTAGGCAAGACGTTCTATCTAGGGATGGAAACACTGTATTCTCGAGCCAATCTCTAAATACATTACCATACATCTCATTATGATAACCCCTATTGTCTGTATGCTTTGATACCAACATGAGTCCAGCATTCTGTAGTAAGCCATTATGCGTACTACCAGCATGGGCTATGATCAAACGTTGTCCTTTACTACTGGGCAAACATCGCTTTATCTTTCCATCCACTTATTGCAATTCCTTTTTACTTGTGTGGTGCGCATTGATCCAGGTTTCATCCAAACACACGAAGTCATAATTTTCTTTGCGCATTTCCCTAATGTCACTACGTGTTTGCTTCTCCTGGCTCCTAAATGCAGTTGCTCACAAATTATATTTCTACATCGCTTGTACTTTCTAAACGTGAAGCCTAATGTCCTTATAATTTTCCACAAAGTTGTTTTGGATAACTCTATGTCATTGTTCTTTCTCAACCAAACCCTAAGTTTTCTTACAGTCACTGTTTCTTTGGTATCCAGCATTTTAATAGTAACTCGCCTCATGACATCCTTGTTAAAGCTGTCTACAATTGTTTTGCTACCTACCGTTTGCTTATTGCGTGGTGGTTTCATTACAGATTCTTGCACCCATCGACGAAATGACAGTTTACGCAAACCCACTGCATGCACCGTTCTTTTCTCGGATTTGTAATAGTATGAAACAGTTTCCTGCGATCCGCTTCTTGACAAAAATATGTGTACAACTTCAAAGCATCGCTTTGAAGTGTACACAATTTCACATTCAATCCCATTCAACAATATTCACACATTCAGATGTTAGTGATAAATGGTAAGATTTATAAAATAATCACGTTTCATGAAAGCACCCACATTACGGACGACACCTCTGAACGTTCCCAGTTCCACTAAGCGAGGCTTTTGTCATAAGGCCAATCCCGTGATCGAGAAAATTTACTATTGAACGCTGATTTTCCTTGTGAAGATGTAATACATTTAACAATATGCTCTCATCTCTGTCCCGTAAATTATATACCGCATATAAACAAACTTTGAAATCTGCTGTACAATTTTCAGAACAAAAGTTTTTTGTTGGGTGGACATAATAAGGTTATATGCTAAATCTCATCATTTCCCTCAGTTGGTTACTGAGATATTGAATTGTATATTGGGGCGGACTATAATAACTATTGATACATGTTTGTTCTTTAGTATTGGTGCCATTTGTCCAATGAGTTTGCCTTAATGCATCTATTTTCGATCAACAGAGGTACCACGACAGAATGCAGCTGCGCAAGCGCAAGCGATGGATGTGTGGAATGTCAAGCCAGCTTTCAATAGCACACAGGTAACTTGCAGATTTTGGTGCTTTGAAAATGTCTACATGACTAAGTTACTTTGGTGTTTGTCATCAGAGCACTGAAAAGATAACCTGTGGGCTTAGATGACCTATGACATGACATATGGGCTCAGATAACTTACGAGATGACATGGGCTCAGGTGACCTACAAGCCCTACAAAAAACAAATGAAACCTGCAATCCATGAACACTAGATAGCCCTGAAGGGCTCATCTATACAGATGGATCTGTTGTAAAGCAGCAGAGAAGTGCGTGGGCATTTACAGCCATTCAGCGGGCTGAACCGTTCAAGAATCCAGTGGTGCCCACTCTATGACCACGAGCAGCATAACGATGGAGGGGATGGCAGTAACACAGGCTTTCATATGGCTGGAATCACAGCATTATACCAACGTGTGTGTACTAAGTGATTCAATGAGCACGATTCAGAAGGTCGAAGCTGGATCTGTACGTAGACAGTGGACTGAGTCGCTGCGGAAGTCTGTTGTCCGTAAAGTCACCTTCATCTTCGTCCCAGGACATGCGGGAGTCGAGGGATTATGGATTATGCCGATGTTATTAATGTCCTTAAAGATATGTCAAGAACAGAGGACTTTGACGTCAGTGAATCCACTTCGCTGTCCAGGATGAAAGACTTGGGAGAAAGAATTGGCACAGCCAGACGCGAGAGGTACATCGGGAAAATGAGGTGCCTCGTCAACCAACACAGAACTGGCACTATTAGCCACCGGACGCTGATGCATATGCTGGTGGGGAGGATCTGAGCACCTATGGACCTGTCCAAAGTGCAATGAAGATACTCCAACTGATAACTGAAACCTGTAAATTGATTGGAGAAATTAGACATAGACAGTAAAGATTTTTTGGGCACGTTATGAGAAGAAATAAACTCAAGAACTTTGTGACAACTGGTAAGCTTGAGGGGAAAAGAACGGGGATGGCAGAGAAGTAAATATATTTATGGCTTGGCCACATCACAAAATGAAAAAAAGGGCTGATCCACAACTGGTGATCATGTGAGATGGTGAAGTATGACTGCCCATGGTTATCAGCATGGCTCATGATGATGACAATACAAAGGTGAACAACTCCAATCCAAGGAGTTACTGTTTCTTCTTTGTTCATATTTTGAGGGAAGAGTAATGCACCTTAAAGGTCGGTATAGCTTTTGGGATGATTGGAACCTCTATCACTACAAGGTGGATACACAACAGAGGGGAGTGTTTCTTTGTTTGTTGATCCATGGTACTGTCAGAATGTGTTGTGGCCTCTAGGATAAACAGAAATACAGACACATTGTTGAACTGTTGTCATTTGTTATAGTCTCCACACTGTTGTATGCCAGCCCAAATGTTATGCTTCTCTGGTTGGTTACAGGTCCACATCAGTGGGGATCACCAGTTTGAGGACAAGAAGATAAACTCATTTAATGAGTCAAATCTGCACACTTATAATCGGAAGGTTCTAGGCACAGGTATGCCGATTTATTCTTGTACTGCTGTTCTTCTTTTGTTCACTTGAAATTTGTCTATATCTGTGCCAGCGAGCGCTGTATGGGTCTTCCAACACTGGTGCGCTCCAGGTCTTGGTAGCAGGTGTGTTAATGCCTGCTAGTGGTTATTCATAGAGAGTACCTGACTGCTCACAAGGTCGACAGGGTCATACGCCCTCTGCATTTGACAGATGAGTACGGTACTGCAGTACAGATGAACCGTTGTCGAAGCATACGTTTGCTAGTGAAATAATTTGATGTGTCAATTGGGACAGTTCAAAAGGTTGTTCGTAAGAAACTGCAATATCGGAAGGTGTGTTCACAGTGGATAACTACGGATGTTGACCGACCACCAAACAGAGGAATGCATGGTATGTTGTTTGAACCACTTGCTGTGTTACAGAGTGGAGGGTGATGCATTTCTCTTCCGCATAGTGGCAGGCGATTAATCATGGTGTCACCACTTTGAGCCGAGCAGCAAAAGAGAGAGCATGCAATGGAAGCATGCTGGATCACCAAAAGCCAAAGAATTCAAGTTGCAGGTTTCCGCTGGTAAGATTATGCTGAGCGCATTTTTTTACCATGAAGGGCTATTGTTGGCCGACCTTAACACTTTGCTGACCAGTATTCCGGAGCATTACTATCTCCCATTATCAAGGGTGTTTGCGGATTTTTAAAAAAATTACTGGTTTTTAAATTAAATTCATTAAAAATTTAAAAACGAACGTAGGGTGTTGAAATTTTCAGAGCACTATTATGAATGGTTGTTACGCATAAATAAATATGTTTTATGCAAATTTGTCACATGATCATGGTGGCCATCTTGAATTTTTATGGCTATTTATAGAAGCAATAGATGATGTTTTAAAACCATCATCTTTTAATATTTTTTATTGAATTTTTTGAAATTAAAAGCTATAAAATGTTAGGGACTTGGTTGGCAATGAATAAAATAAGCTCAATATGAGCACTAATTTAACGGTTAACTAAATATGTTAACACTGAAAGGTAACCCCAAAAAATTAAAGTGAAAAAAAATCTACACTTTTGTGGTTTTTCTTTGATGTGTTGTTTCTGCGGTATTATAAAATTATTATGTGTAAATTCTTACCTCTAGTTGAAGTCTGAGCTGTCTCTTTCATTAATTGGGGTTGAAGTTGTATCTGTAGACTCTGCAAGAGTCTTTGGAACGTTGATAATCCTCAACCGTGCGGTATAACTTGAAACATGGTGTCAGGCATAGAGGTGTATTGCAATCTGGGCAATACATGCAAGTCTGGCTTCTTTTACCTGCATCCTTACACACTTTACAGTCTGGTTTGTATCTTGGCTTTTCATATTTTTCAATAAAATGGCGCTTAGTAAGACGTGATGTTGTGACTTGTGGTCTTGAAGGTGTTGCATTGCTCCGAAGAACAGCAGGTCCAATAAGAGCAAGACTGACATCCTGCCTAAACCTCTTTGCAGTGATCTTATTTGTAGAGTTGGCAGTGTTGTAGCTTACATGCCCATGCCCAGAGCAGTTTCAACTAAACAATGATATGCCAGGTACCATTTATAGGATCTATGTGGAAAGGGGTAGCTTGCACTCAGTTGGCCGAAATGGTCGACACTGCCCATACTTTTGTTGTATTTTTCTGCAAGCACTGGCTTGTTTATTATTATGCCCTCAGGAATTCCCCTTTTCCTGTCTTGTCCATAACTTCATTGGAGTGAACCGTAGATATAAAGTTAACTCTCTTTCCTGTGTACTGAGAGAGGTGATTTTCACTATACATGTTGACTTCACATATGATCAGATCTATGGCAGTGTCAGGGGAAAAAAATCTTGAAAAAATCAATGGGCTTAAACCCAGTTGTGTCTGACGTGACAGCTTGTTCTTTGTAAGGAGGAAGATTGTCAAGCTCAAGTTCGTTTTGAAGAGCCTTTCTCAATTTCCAAACAGAATTTTCAGCTGTAGAAATGTTCTGGTCTCTTGTGCCATGCCTACTTCTTTCTTCAGAAGTACCTTCATCACCTCCATCATCAACTTCAACATCGTTGTCGCTACTTTCAGTCACACTACCATTCACTTCAGCATCTCTGCTTAGCCAGAAAACATCACTTTCAGCTCCAAATTCGCTGGCATAGTCATAATCCTCTATATTTCAAGCCTCTTCTTCATCATCAGACAATGAAAATGCTGGAGTTTCAATTCTGACAAAAATTAACCAAATTTAAAAAAAAAATCGCTGAAACTCACTCAAATCGATATCACGCATAGCACAGCCATTTTGAAATAAGGGAAACAACTAAATACAGACTGATTCGTGGCTATCGGTAGGCCGTCTTTTGAAATCGCATGTCGCTAAATTCGCGACCGTCAAAGTTTGG
>JACEFZ010015230.1:0-42853 GCA_014155875.1 Cepaea nemoralis
TGGGGTTCCCTCCGTGTTTGTAACCTGTTCGTTGAGTGGTTGCCCTCCCAGTGTTTGGTACAACTGTAGTCGCTGTTCGTTAGTGGTTGCCCTCCCAGTGTTTGGTACAACTGTAGTCGCTGTTCTGTTAGTGGTTGCCCTCCCAGTGTTGGTACAACTGTAGTCGCTGTTCTGTTAGTGGTTGCCCTCCCAGTGTTTGGTACAACTGTAGTCGCTGTTCTGTTAGTGGTTGCCCTCCCAGTGTTTGGTACAACTGTAGTCGCTGTTCTGTTAGTGGTTGCCCTCCCAGTGTTTGGTACAACTGTAGTCGCTGTTCTGTTAGTGGTTGCCCTCCCCAGTGTTTGGTACAACTGTAGTCGCTGTTCTGTTAGTGGTTGCCCTCCCAGTGTTTTGGTACAACTGTAGTCGCTGTTCTGTTAGTGGTTTGCCCTCCCAGTGTTTGGTACAACTGTAGTCGCTGTTCTGTTAGTGGTTTCCCTCCCAGTGTTTGGTACAACTGTAGTCGCTGTTCTGTTAGTGGTTGCACTCCCAGTGTTTGGTACAACTGTAGTCGCTGTTCTGTTAGTGGTTGCCCTCCCAGTGTTTGGTACAACTGTAGTCGCTGTTCTGTTAGTGGTTGCCCTCCCAGTGTTTGGTACAATTGTAGTCGCTGTTAGTGGTTGCACTCCCAGTGTTTGGTACGATTGTAGTCGCTGTTAGTTGTTGCCCTCCTAGTGTTTGGTACAATTGTAGTCGCTGTTAGTGGTTGCCCTCCTAGTGTTTGGTACAACTGTAGTCGCTGTTTTGTTAGTGGTTGCCTCCCAGTGTTTGGTACAATTGTGGTCGCTGTTAGTGGTTGCCCTCCCAGTGTTTGGTACAATTGTAGTCGCTGTTCTGTTAGTGGTTGCCCTCCCAGTGTTTGGTACAATTGTAGTCACTGTTAGTGGTTGCCCTCCCAGTGTTTGGTACAATTGTAGTCGCTGTTAGTGGTTGCCCTCCCAGTGTTTGGTACAATTGTGGTAGCTGTTAGTGGTTGCCCTCCCGGTGTTTGGTACAACTGTAGTCGCTGTTAGTGGTTGCCTCCCAGTGTTTGGTACAATTGTAGTCGCTGTTAGTGGTTGCCCTCCCAGTGTTTGGTACAATTGTAGTCGCTGTTAGTGGTTGCCCTCCCGGTGTTTGGTACAATTGTGGTAGCTGTTAGTGGTTGCCCTCCCGGTGTTTGGTACAACTGTAGTCGCTGTTAGTTGTTGCCCTCCCAGTGTTTGGTACAACTGTAGTCGCTGTTAGTGGTTGCCCTCCTAGTGATTGGTACAATTGTAGTCGCTGTTAGTGGTTGCCTCCCAGTGTTTGGTACAATTGTAGTCGCTGTTAGTGGTTGCCCTCCTAGTGTTTGGTACAATTGTAGTCGCTGTTAGTGGTTGCCTCCCAGTGTTGGTACAATTGTAGTCGCTGTTAGTGGTTGCCCTCCCGGTGTTTGGTACAAACTGTAGTCGCTGTTAGTGGTTGCCCTCCCAGTGTTTGGTACAACTGTAGTCGCTGTTAGTGGTTGCCCTCCCAGTGTTTGGTACAACTGTAGTCGCTGTCCTGTTAGTGGTTGCCCTCCCAGTGTTTTGGTACAACTGTAGTCGCTGTTCTGTTAGTGGTTGCCCTCCCAGTGTTGGTACAAACTGTAGTCGCTGTTCTGTTAGTGGTGTGCCCTCCCAGTGTTTGGTACAAATGTAGTCGCTGTTCTGTTAGTGGTTGCCCTCCCAGTGTTTGGTACAACTGTAGTCGCTGTTCTGTTAGTGGTGCCCTCCCAGTGTTTGGTACAACTGTAGTCGCTGTTCTGTTAGTGGTTGCCCTCCCAGTGTTGGTACAACTGTAGTCGCTGTTCTGTTAGTGGTTTGCCCTCCAGTGTTTGGTACAACTGTAGTCGCTGTTCTGTTAGTGGTTGCCCTCCCAGTGTTTGGTACAACTGTAGTCGCTGTTCTGTTAGTGGTTGCCCTCCCAGTGTTTGGTACAACTGTAGTCGCTGTTCTGTTAGTGGTTGCCCTACCAGTTGTTTGGTTACAACTGTAGTCGCTGTTCTGTTAGTGGTTGCCCTCCCAGTGTTTGGTACAATTGTAGTCGCTGTTCTGTTAGTGGTTGCCCTTCCAGTGTTTGGTACAACTGTAGTCGCTGTTCTGTTAGTGGTTGCCCTCCCAGTGTTTGGTACAACTGTAGTCGCTGTTCTGTTAGTGGTTGCCCTCCCAGTGTTTGGTACAACTGTAGTCGCTGTTCTGTTAGTGGTTGCCCTCCCAGTGTTTGGTACAACTGTAGTCGCTGTTCTGTTAGTGGTTGCCCTCCCAGTGTTTGGTACAACTGTAGTCGCTGTTCTGTTAGTGGTTGCCCTCCCAGTGTTTGGTACAAATGTAGTCGCTGTTCTGTTAGTGGTTGCACTCCAGTGTTTGGTACAACTGTAGTCGCTGTTCTGTTAGTGGTTGCCCTCCCAGTGTTTGGTACAACTGTAGTCGCTGTTCTGTTAGTGGTTGCCCTCCAGTGTTTGGTAAAACTGTAGTCGCTGTTCTGTTAGTGGTTGCCCTCCAGTGTTTGGTACAACTGTAGTCGCTGTTCTGTTAGTGGTTGCCCTCCCAGTGTTTGGTACAATTGTAGTCGCTGTTCTGTTAGTGGTTGCCCTCCCAGTGTTTGGTACAATGTAGTCGCTGTTCTGTTAGTGGTTGCCTCCCAGTGTTTGGTACAACTGTAGTCGCTGTTCTGTTAGTGGTTGCCCTCCCAGTGTTTGGTACAACTGTAGTCGCTGTTCTGTTAGTGGTTGCCCTCCCAGTGTTTGGTACAACTGTAGTCGCTGTTCTGTTAGTGTTGCCCTCCCAGTGTTTGGTACAACTGTAGTCGCTGTTCTGTTAGTGGTTGCCCTCCCAGTGTTTGGTACAATGAGTCGCTGTTCTGTTAGTGGTTGCCCTCCCAGTGTTTGGTACAACGTGTTGTAAGTTCGCTGTTTGTCCTGTTGTATGTTGCCCTCCCAGTGTTTGGGGAAACTGTAGTCGCTGTTCTGTTAGTGGTTTCCCTCCCAGTGTTTGGTACAACTCAGTGTGTTCACTGTGTAGTGGTTGCCCTCCCAGTGTTTGGTACAATTGTAGTCGCTGTTAGTGGTTGCACTCCCAGTGTTTGGTACAATTGTAGTCGCTGTTAGTTGTTGCCCTCCTAGTGTTTGGTACAATTGTAGTCGCTGTTAGTGGTTGCCCTCCTAGTGTTTGGTACAACTGTAGTCGCTGTTTTGTTAGTGGTTGCCTCCCAGTGTTTGGTACAATTGTGGTCGCTGTTAGTGGTTGCCCTCCCAGTGTTTGGTACAATTGTAGTCACTGTTAGTGGTTGCCCTCCCAGTGTTTGGTACAATTGTAGTCGCTGTTAGTGGTTGCCCTCCCAGTGTTTGGTAGAATTGTGGTAGCTGTTAGTGGTTGCCCTCCCGGTGTTTGGTACAACTGTAGTCGCTGTTAGTGGTTGCCTCCAGTGTTTGGTACAATTGTAGTCGCTGTTAGTGGTTGCCCTCCCAGTGTTTGGTACAATTGTAGTCGCTGTTAGTGGTTGCCCTCCCGGTGTTTGGTACAATTGTGGTAGCTGTTAGTGGTTGCCCTCCCGGTGTTTGGTACAACTGTAGTCGCTGTTAGTGGTTGCCCTCCCAGTGTTTGGTACAACTGTAGTCGCTGTTAGTGGTTGCCCTCCTAGTGTTTGGTACAATTGTAGTCGCTGTTAGTGGTTGCCTCCCAGTGTTTGGTACAATTGTAGTCGCTGTTAGTGGTTGCCCTCCTAGTGTTTGGTACAATTGTAGTCGCTGTTAGTGGTTGCCTCCCAGTGTTTGGTACAATTGTAGTCGCTGTTAGTGGTTGCCCTCCCGGTGTTTGGTACAACTGTAGTCGCTGTTAGTGGTTGCCCTCCCAGTGTTTGGTACAACTGTAGTCGCTGTTAGTGGTTGCCCTCCTAGTGTTTGGTACAGTTGTAGTCGCTGTTAGTGGTTGCCCTCCCAGTGTTTGGTACAATTGTAGTCGCTGTTAGAAGTTGCCCTCCCAGTGTTTGGTACAACTGTAGTCGCTGTTAGTGGTTGCCCTCCCAGTGTTTGGTACAACTGTAATCGTTGTTAGTGGTTGCCCTCCCAGTGTTTGGTACAACTGTAATCGCTGTTAGTGGTTGCCCTCCCAGTGTTTGGTACAATTGTAGTCGCTGTTAGTGGTTGCCCTCCTAGTGTTTGGTACAATTGTAGTCTCTGTTAGTGGTTGCCCTCCCAGTGTTTGGTACAACTGTAGTCGCTGTTCTGTTAGTGGTTGCCCTCCCAGTGTTTGGTACAATTGTAGTCGCTGTTCTGTTAGTGGTTGCCCTCCCAGTGTTTGGTACAACTGTAGTCGCTGTTCTGTTAGTGGTTGCCCTCCCAGTGTTTGGTACAACTGTAGTCGCTGTTCTGTTAGTGGTTGCCCTCCCAGTGTTTGGTACAACTGTAGTCGCTGTTCTGTTAGTGGTTGCCCTCCCAGTATTTGGTACAACTGTAGTCGCTGTTCTGTTAGTGGTTGCCCTCCCAGTGTTTGGTACAACTGTAGTCGCTGTTCTGTTAGTGGTTGCCCTCCCAGTGTTTGGTACAACTGTAGTCGCTGTTCTGTTAGTGGTTGCCCTCCCAGTGTTTGGTACAACTGTAGTCGCTGTTCTGTTAGTGGTTGCCCTCCCAGTGTTTGGTACAACTGTAGTCGCTGTTCTGTTAGTGGTTGCCCTCCCAGTGTTTGGTACAACTGTAGTCGCTGTTCTGTTAGTGGTTACCCTCCCAGTGTTTGGTACAACTGTAGTCGCTGTTCTGTTAGTGGGTGCCCTCCCAGTGTTTGGTACAACTGTAGTCGCTGTTCTGTTAGTGGTTGCCCTCCCAGTATTTGGTACAACTGTAGTCGCTGTTCTGTTAGTGGTTGCCCTCCCAGTGTTTGGTACAACTGTAGTCGCTGTTCTGTTAGTGGTTGCCCTCCCAGTGTTTGGTACAATTGTAGTCGCTGTTCTGTTAGTGGTTGTCCTCCCAGTGTTTGGTACAACTGTAGTCGCTGTTCTGTTAGTGGTTGCCCTCCCAGTGTTTGGTACAACTGTAGTCGCTGTTCTGTTAGTGGTTGCCCTCCCAGTGTTTGGTACAACTGTAGTCGCTGTTCTGTTAGTGGTTGCCCTACCAGTGTTTGGTACAATTGTAGTCGCTGTTAGTGGTTGCACTCCCAGTGTTTGGTACAATTGTAGTCGCTGTTAGTTGATGCCCTCCTAGTGTTTGGTACAATTGTAGTCGCTGTTAGTGGTTGCCCTCCTAGTGTTTGGTACAACTGTAGTCGCTGTTTTGTTAGTGGTTGCCTCCCAGTGTTTGGTACAATTGTGGTCGTTGTTAGTGGTTGCCCTCCCAGTGTTTGGTACAACTGTAGTCGCTGTTCTGTTAGTGGTTGCCCTCCCAGTGTTTGGTACAACTGTAGTCGCTGTTTTGTTAGTGGTTGCCTTCCAGTGTTTGGTACAATTGTAGTCGCTGTTAGTGGTTGCCCTCCCAGCGTTTGGTACACCTGTAACCACTGTTAGTGGTTGCCCTCCCAGTGGTTGATGGTGTTGTGACGTTGGATGAAGCATGACTTGCGCGATGACTTGGATTAAAGTGAGGAAGAGTTGCGCAATTCGTCGACCTCACTCTCTCGCCTGAGTCCATCTGAGTCCAGTGGCAAGACAAGTCGAGACGATTGGAGACGAATACAGGTGCAGTGGATGACCAGGGCGCTCTACGTGCCTTGCCGTGCTCATTACGTTCCACAACGCTTTGCAGGTAAACGCCGTCTTGCCCGTTGAATCAGGAATGATTTCTTCCGCGCAGTCTGCCGAATCCTGTCTTCACATTCTGGGTAGGCATACCCTAGTTTACCTCTTGGTTTGACACCAAATCGGATACCCATGCCTGGTTTAGCCAGCCTCTCACAGCTGTTGCCCGGGGGGTGGCCGCTGTCGCATGCTGACAGCTACTAGGAGCCACAGGCACGAGCTGGGTGTCAGACTTGGACCAGTGGGGGATGGGTCCTGAAAGGACATGAGAGCCATCCTTACCAAAGGTGCTACCAATGCCTGACACCCCGACAAGGTAGACCTTAAAGCTTGCGATAGTTTCGTCGCCCATTTTTCCTGTTCTAGACCACAACTGACGCACATAAGTTCGAAACGTGATAAAAAAGCCTCGACATTGTCCGTCTGTTCATTAAATGGTTCTAGTGGAAATGACATCGCTCCGGAATTTTGGTACGAGACGTTGGAATGTTGTTCTGTCACTGGAAAACCTAGTGAGTTTGAGGGGGTGGGGGGGAATCCCTCCCTCTAGTCTTCGGATCTCCAGATCAGTCTCCATTCTCTTCAACTCCAGTTGATGTTGACGTTCTCGTTCCCTATCCCTTATTTCATCTTCATGTTTCCTTTGTTCTAACACATAAGCTTGTAGGCGTTGTTTCTCCTTTTCAGCGCTGTTAGTGGTTGCCCTCCCGGTGTTTGGTACAATTGTAATCGCTGTTAGTTGTTGCCCTCCTAGTGTTTGGTACAACTGTAATCACTGTTAGAGGTTGCCCTCCTAGTGTTTGGTACAACTGTAATCACTGTTAGTGGTTGCCCTCCCAGTGTTTGGTACAACTGTAATCACTGTTAGTGGCTGCCCTCCCAGTGTTTGGTACAATTGTAGTCGCTGTTAGTGGTTGCCCTCCCAGTGTTTGGTACAATTGTAGTCGCTGTTAGTTGTTGCCATCCCAGTGTTTGGTACAACTGTAATCACTGTTAGTGGCTGCCTTCCTAGTGTTTGGTACAACTGTAATCACTGTTAGAGGTTGCCCTCCCAGTGTTTGGTACAACTGTAATCACTGTTAGTGGTTGCCCTCCCAGTGTTTGGTACAACTGTAATCACTTTTAGTGGTTGCCCTCCCAGTGTTTGGTACAACTGTAATCACTGTTAGTGGTTGCCCTCCCAGTGTTTGGTACAACTGTAATCACTGTTAGTGGTTGCCCTCCCAGTGTTTGGTACAACTGTAATCACTGTTAGTGGTGCCCTCCCAGTGTTTGGTACAACTGTAATCACTATTAGAGGTTGCCCTCCCAGTGTTTGGTACAACTGTAATCACTGTTAGTGGTTGCCCTCCCAGTGTTTGGTAAAACTGTAATCACTGTTAGTGGCTGCCCTCCCAGTGTTTGGTACAACTGTAATCACTGTTAGTGGCTGCCCTCCTAGTGTTTGGTTCAACTGTAATCACTGTTAGAGGTTGCCCTCTTAGTGTTTGGTACAATTGTAGTCGCTGTTAGTGGTTGCCCTCCCAGTGTTTTGTACAACTGTAATCACTGTTAGTGGTTGCCCTCCCAGTGTTTGGTACAACTGTAATCACAGTTACTGGTTGCCTTCCCAGTGTTTGGTACAGCTGTAATCACTGTTAGTGGTTGCCCTCCCAGTGTTTGGTACAACTGTAATCACTGTTAGAGGTTGCCCTCCCAGTGTTTGGTACAACTGTAATCACTGTTAGTGGTTGCCCTCCCAATGTTTGGTACAATTGTAGTCGCTGTTAGTGGTTGCCCTCCCAGTGTTTGGTACAACTGTAGTGGCTGTTAGTGGCTGCCCTCCCAGTGTTTGGTACAACTGTAGTGGCTGTTAGTGGTTGCCCTCCCAGTGTTTGGTACAACTGTAATCACTGTTAGAGGTTGCCCTCCCAGTGTTTGGTACAACTGTAATCACTGTTAGTGGCTGCCCTCCTAGTGTTTGGTACAACTGTAATCACTGTTAGTGGTTGCCCTCCCAGTGTTTGGTACAATTGTAGTCGCTGTTAGTGGTTGCCCTCCCAGTGTTTTGTACAACTGTAATCACTGTTAGTGGTTGCCCTCCCAGTGTTTGGTACAACTGTAATCGTTGTTAGTGGTTGCCCTCCCAGTGTTTGGTACAACTGTAATCACTGTTAGTGGTTGCCCTCCCAGTGTTTGGTACAACTGTAATCTCTGTTAGTGGTTGCCCTCCCGGTGTTTGGTACAACTGTAATCTCTGTTAGTGGTTGCCCTCCCGGTGTTTGGTACAACTGTAATCTCGGTTAGTGGTTGCCCTCCCAGTGTTTGGTACTATTGTAGTAGATGTTAGTGGTTGCCCTCCCGGTGTTTGGTACAATTGTAGTCGCTGTTAGTGGTTGCCCTCCCGGTGTTTGGTACAACTGTAGTCGCTGTTAGTGGTTGCCCTCCCAGTGTTTGGTACAATTGTAGTCGCTGTTAGAGGTTGCCCTCGCAGTGTTTTGTACAACTGTAGTCGCTGTTAGAGGTTGCCCTCCCAGTGTTTGGTACAGCTGTAGTCGCTGTTAGTGGTTGCCCTCCCGGTGTTTGGTACAACTGTAGTCGCTGTTAGTGGTTGCCCTCCCAGTGTTTGGTACAATTGTAGTCGCTGTTAGAGGTTGCCCTCGCAGTGTTTTGTACAACTGTAGTCGCTGTTAGAGGTTGCCCTCCCAGTGTTTGGTACAATTGTAGTCGCTGATAGTGGTTGCCCTCCCGGTGTTTGGTACAATTGTGGTAGCTGTTAGTGGTTGCCCTCCCGGTGTTTGGTACAACTGTAGTCGCTGTTAGTGGTTGCCCTCCCGGTGTTTGGTACAACTGTAATCACTGTTAGTGGTTGCCCTCCCAGTGTTTGGTACAATTGTAATCGCTGTTAGAGGTTGCCCTCCCAGTGTTTGGTACAACTGTAATCACTGTTAGTGGTTGCCCTCCTAGTGTTTGGTACAACTGTAGTCGCTGTTAGTGGTTGCCCTCCCGGTGTTTGGTACAACTGTAGTCGCTGTTAGTGTTTGCCCTCCCGGTGTTTGGTACAACTGTGGTCGCTGTTAGTGGTTGCCCTCCCGGTGTTTGGTACAACTGTAGTCGCTGTTAGTGGCTGCCCTCCCAGTGTTTGGTACAATTGTAGTCGCTGTTAGTGTTTGCCCTCCCGGTGTTTGGTACAACTGTAATCACTGTTAGTGGTTGCCCTCCCAGTGTTTGGTACAACTGTAATCACTGTTAGAGGTTGCCCTCCTAGTGTTTGGTACAATTGTAGTCGCTGTTAGTGGTTGCCCTCCTAGTGTTTGGTACAACTGTAATCACTGTTAGAGGTTGCCCTCCTACTGTTTGGTACAATTGTAGTCGCTGTTAGTGGTTGCCCTCCCAGTGTTTGGTACAATTGTAGTCACTGTTAGTGGTTGCCCTCCCAGTGTTTGGTACAACTGTAATCACTGTTAGTGGCTGCCCTCCCGGTGTTTGGTACAACTGTGGTCTCTGTTAGTGGTTGCCCTCCCGGTGTTTGGTACAACTGTAGTCTCTGTTAGTGGTTGCCCTCCCAGTGTTTGGTACAATTGTAGTCGCTGTTAGTGGTTGCCCTCCCAGTGTTTGGTACAATTGTAGTCGCTGTTAGTGGTTGCCCTCCCAGTGTTTGGTACAACTGTAGTCGCTGTTAGTGGTTGCCCTCCCAGTGTTTGGTACAACTGTAGTCGCTGTTAGTGGTTGCCCTCCCAGTGTTTGGTACAACTGTAGTCGCTGTTAGTGGTTGCCCTCCCAGTGTTTGGTACAACTGTAGTCGCTGTTAGTGGTTGCCCTCCCAGTGTTTGGTACAGCTGTAGTCGCTGTTAGTGGTTGCACTCCCAGTGTTTGGTACAACTGTAGTCGCTGTTAGTGGTTGCCCTCCCAGTGTTTGGTACAACTGTAGTCGCTGTTAGTGGTTGCCCTCCCAGTGTTTGGTACAACTGTAATCACTCTTAGTGGTTGCCCTCCCAGTGTTTGATACAATTGTAGTCGCTGTTAGTGGTTGCCCTCCCAGTGTTTGATACAATTGTAGTCGCTGTTAGAGGTTGCCCTCCCAGTGTTTGGTACAATTGTAGTCACTGTTAGTGGTTGCCCTCCCAGTGTTTGGTACAACTGTAATCACTGTTAGTGGCTGCCCTCCTAGTGTTTGGTACAACTGTAATCACTGTTAGTGGTTGCCCTCCCGGTGTTTGGTACAACTGTGGTCTCTGTTAGTGGTTGCCCTCCCAGTGTTTGGTACAATAGTAGTTGCTGTTAGTGGTTGCCCTCCCGGTGTTTGGTACAATTGTAGTCGCTGTTAGTGGTTGCCCTCCCGGTGTTTGGTACAATTTTAGTCGCTGTTAGTGGTTGCCCTCCCAGTGTTTGGTACAACTGTAGTCGCTGTTAGTGGTTGCCCTCCCAGTGTTTGGTACAATTGTAGTCGCTATTAGTGGTTGCCCTCCCAGTGTTTGGTACAACTGTAGTCGCTGTTAGTGGTTGCCCTCCCGGTGTTTGGTACAATTGTAGTCGCTGTTAGTGGTTGCCCTCCCGGTGTTTGGTACAACTGTGGTCGCTGTTAGTGGTTGCCCTCCCAGTGTTTGGTACAACTGTAGTCGCTGTTAGTGGTTGCCCTCCCAGTGTTTGGTACAATTGTAGTCGCTGTTAGAGGTTGCCCTCCCAGTGTTTGGTTCAATTGTGGTAGCTGTTAGTGGTTGCCCTCCCGGTGTTTGGTACAATTGTGGTAGCTGTTAGTGGTTGCCCTCCCGGTGTTTGGTACAACTGTAGTCGCTGTTAGTGTTTGCCCTCCCGGTGTTTGGTACAACTGTAGTCGCTGTTAGTGTTTGCCCTCCTAGTGATTGGTACAATTGTAGTCGCTGTTAGTGGTTGCCCTCTCAGTGATTGGTACAATTGTAGTCGCTGTTAGTGGTTGCCCTCCCAGTGTTTGGTACAATTGTAGTCGCTGTTAGAGGTTGCCCTCCCAGTGTTTGGTACAATTGTGGTAGCTGTTAGTGGTTGCCCTCCCGGTGTTTGGTACAACTGTAGTCGCTGTTAGTGGTTGCCCTCCCGGTGTTTGGTACAACTGTGGTCGCTGTTAGTGTTTGCCCTCCCGGTGTTTGGTACAACTGTGGTCGCTGTTAGTGGTTGCCCTCCCGGTGTTTGGTACAACTGTAGTCGCTGTTAGTGGCTGCCCTCCCGGTGTTTTGTACAACTGTAGTAGCTGTTAGTGTTTGCCCTCCCGGTGTTTTGTACAACTGTAATCACTGTTAGTGTTTGCCCTCCCGGTGTTTGGTACAACTGTAATCACTGTTAGTGTTTGCCCTCCCAGTGTTTGGTACAACTGTAGTCGCTGTTAGTGGTTGCCCTCCCGGTGTTTGGTACAACTGTAATCACTGTTAGTGGTTGCCCTCCCACTGTTTGGTACAACTGTAGTCGCTGTTAGTGTTTGCCCTCCCAGTGTTTGGTACAATTGTAGTCGCTGTTAGTGTTTGCCCTCCCGGTGTTTGGTACAACTGTGGTCTCTGTTAGTGTTTGCCCTCCCGGTGTTTGGTACAACTGTAGTCGCTGTTAGTGGCTGCCCTCCCGGTGTTTGGTACAACTGTAATCACTGTTAGTGGTTGCCCTCCCAGTGTTTGGTACAACTGTAGTCACTGTTAGTGTTTGCCCTCCCGGTGTTTGGTACAACTGTAATCACTGTTAGTGTTTGCCCTCCCAGTGTTTGGTACAACTGTAGTCGCTGTTAGTGTTTGCCCTCCCGGTGTTTGGTACAACTGTAATCACTGTTAGTGGTTGCCCTCCCACTGTTTGGTACAACTGTAGTCGCTGTTAGTGTTTGCCCTCCCACTGTTTGGTACAACTGTAGTCGCTGTTAGTGTTTGCCCTCCCGGTGTTTGGTACAATTGTGGTCGCTGTTAGTGTTTGCCCTCCCGGTGTTTGGTACAACTGTGGTCTCTGTTAGTGTTTGCCCTCCCGGTGTTTGGTACAACTGTAGTCGCTGTTAGTGGTTGCCCTCCCGGTGTTTGGTACAACTGTGGTCTCTGTTAGTGTTTGCCCTCCCGGTGTTTGGTACAACTGTGGTCTCTGTTAGTGGTTGCCCTCCCAGTGTTTGCTACAACTGTGGTCTCTGTTAGTGGTTGCCCTCCCAGTGTTTGGTACAACTGTGGTCTCTGTTAGTGTTTGCCCTCCCAGTGTTTGGTACAACTGTGGTCTCTGTTAGTGGTTGCCCTCCCAGTGTTTGGTACAACTGTGGTCTCTGTTAGTGTTTGCCCTCCCGGTGTTTGGTACAACTGTAGTCGCTGTTAGTGGTTGCCCTCCTAGTGTTTGGTACAACTGTAGTCGCTGTTAGTGGTTGCCCTCCCAGTGTTTGGTACAATTGTAGTCGCGGTTAGAGGTCGCCCTCCCAGTGTTTGGTACAATTGTAGTCGCTGTTAGTGGTTGCTTTCCCAGTGTTTGGTACAATTGTGGTAGCTGTTAGTGGTTGCTTTCCTAGTGTTTGGTACAACTGTAGTCGCTGTTAGTGGTTGCCCTCCCGGTGTTTGGTACAGCTGTAGTCGCTGTTAGTGTTTGCCCTCCCGGTGTTTGGTACAACTGTAGTCGCTGTTAGTGTTTGCCCTCCCAGTGTTTGGTACAACTGTGGTCGCTGTTAGTGTTTGCCCTCCTAGTGTTTGGTACAACTGTGGTCTCTGTTAGTGGTTGCCCTCCCAGTGTTTGGTACAATCGTAGTCGCTGTTAGAGGTTGCCCTCCCAGTGTTTGGTACAATTGTAGTCGCTGTTAGAGGTTGCCCTCCCAGTGTTTGGTACAATTGTAGTCGCTGTTAGTGGTGCCCTCCCAGTGTTTGGTACAATTGTAGTCGCTGTTAGTGGTTGCCCTCCTAGTGTTTGTTACAATTGTAGTCGCTGTTAGTGCTTGCCCTCCCAGTGTTTGGTACAATTGTAGTCGCTGTTAGAGGTTGCCCTCCCAGTGTTTGGTATAATTGTGGTAGCTGTTAGTGGTTGCCCTCCCGGTTTTTGGTACAATTGTGGTAGCTGTTAGTGGTTGCCCTCCCGGTGTTTGGTACAACTGTAGTCGCTGTTAGTGGTTGCCCTCCCGGTGTTTGGTACAACTGTAGTCGCTGTTAGTGTTTGCCCTCCCGGTGTTTGGTACAACTGTAGTCGCTGTTAGTGTTTGCCCTCCCGGTGTTTGGTACAACTGTAGTCGCTGTTAGTGTTTGCCCTCCCGGTGTTTGGTACAACTGTAGTCGCTGTTAGTGTTTGCCCTCCCGGTGTTTGGTACAACTGTAGTCGCTGTTAGTGGTTGCCCTCCCAGTGTTTGGTACAATTGTGGTAGCTGTTAGTGGTTGCCCTCCCGGTGTTTGGTACAACTGTGGTAGCTGTTAGTGGTTGCCCTCCCGGTGTTTGGTACAATTGTTGTAGCTGTTAGTGGTTGCCCTCCCGGTGTTTGGTACAATTGTGGTAGCTGTTAGTGTTTGCCCTCCCGGTGTTTGGTACAACTGTGGTCTCTGTTAGTGGTTGCCCTCCCAGTGTTTGGTACAATTGTAGTCGCTGTTAGTGGTTGCCCTCCTAGTGTTTGGTACAATTGTAGTCGCTGTTAGTGGTTGCCCTCCCGGTGTTTGGTACAATAGTGGTAGCTGTTAGTGTTTGCCCTCCCGGTGTTTGGTACAACTGTGGTCTCTGTTAGTGTTTGCCCTCCTAGTGTTTGGTACAACTGTAGTCGCTGTTAGTGGCTGCCCTCCCGGTGTTTGGTACAATTGTGGTAGCTGTTAGTGGTTGCCCTCCCGGTGTTTGGTAGAACTGTGGTCTCTGTTAGTGGTTGCCCTCCCGGTGTTTGGTACAACTGTGGTCTCTGTTAGTGTTTGCCCTCCCGGTGTTTGGTACAATTGTAGTCGCTGTTAGTGGTTGCCCTCCTAGTGTTTGGTACAACTGTGGTCGCTGTTAGTGGTTGCCCTCCCAGTGTTTGGTACAACTGTGGTCTCTGTTAGTGTTTGCCCTCCTAGTGTTTGGTACAACTGTGGTCGCTGTTAGTGGTTGCCCTCCCAGTGTTTGGTAAAACTGTGGTCTCTGTTAGTGTTTGCCCTCCCAGTGTTTGGTACAATTGTAGTCGCTGTTAGTGGTTGCCCTCCCAGTGTTTGGTACAACTGTGGTCGCTGTTAGTGGTTGCCCTCCCAGTGTTTGGTACAACTGTGGTCTCTGTTAGTGTTTGCCCTCCCAGTGTTTGGTACAATTGTAGTCGCTGTTAGTGGTTGCCCTCCTAGTGTTTGGTACAACTGTGGTCGCTGTTAGTGTTTGCCCTCCCGGTGTTTGGTACAACTGTGGTCTCTGTTAGTGGTTGTTCTCCCAGTGTTTGGTACAACTGTAGTCGCTGTTAGTGTTTGCCCTCCCAGTGTTTGGTACAACTGTAGTCGCTGTTAGTGTTTGCCCTCCCGGTGTTTGGTACAACTGTAGTCGCTGTTAGTGGTTGCCCTCCCAGTGTTTGGTACAACTGTAGTAGCTGTTAGTGGTTGCCCTCCCAGTGTTTGGTACAATTGTAGTCGCTGTTAGTGGCTGCCCTCCCGGTGTTTGGTACAATTGTAGTCGCTGTTAGTGGCTGCCCTCCCGGTGTTTGGTACAATTGTGGTAGCTGTTAGTGGTTGCCCTCCCGGTGTTTGGTACAATTGTGGTAGCTGTTAGTGGTTGCCCTCCCGGTGTTTGGTACAATTGTAGTCGCTGTTAGTGGTTGCCCTCCCAGTGTTTGGTACAACTGTGGTCGCTGTTAGTGGTTGCCCTCCCGGTGTTTGGTACAATTGTAGTCGCTGTTAGTGGTTGCCCTCCCGGTGTTTGGTACAACTGTAGTCGCTGTTAGTGGTTGCCCTCCCAGTGTTTGGTACAATTGTAGTCGCTGTTAGTGGTTGCCCTCCCAGTGTTTGGTACAATTGTAGTCGCTGTTAGTGGTTGCCCTCCCAGTGTTTGGTACAATTGTAGTCGCTGTTAGTGGTTGCCCTCCCGGTGTTTGGTACAACTGTAGTCGCTGTTAGTGGTTGCCCTCCCGGTGTTTGGTACAACTGTAATCGCTGTTAGTGGCTGCCCTCCCGGTGTTTGGTACAACTGTGGTCTCTGTTAGTGGTTGCCCTCCCAGTGTTTGTTACAATTGTAGTCGCTGTTAGTGGCTGCCCTCCCAGTGTTTGGTACAACTGTAGTCGCTGTTAGTGGTTGCCCTCCCGGTGTTTGGTACAACTGTAGTCGCTGTTAGTGGTTGCCCTCCCGGTGTTTGGTACAACTGTAATCGTTGTTAGTGGCTGCCCTCCCGGTGTTTGGTACAACTGTGGTCTCTGTTAGTGGCTGCCCTCGCAGTGTTTGGTACAAGTGAGTGCCGCATGGAGGGCAGAGATTTCTCAGAGAGGGTGTTGCGATATGGAGGGGCGGAGATTTCTCAGAAAGGGTGCGGCACGGAGAGGCAGAGGTTTCTCAGAAAGGGTGATGTATGAAGGAACAGGGGTTTCTCAGAGAGGGTGCGGCATGGAGAAGTAGAAACGAGAACCACACGACGCTCTCTGTCGGCGACAGCAGCGCCCTTTTCAGACTGAAGGAGCCCGGAGAGAATGGCCTTCATTTATTGATAAAAACTCAATCTTTTGTCAGATTGTGGGGCCAGCTAGCCAGGTCAGAATAATCACAGTTTATGGGGCTTCTGTGAGCCGAGAGCAATGATATGTGTGTACAGCATGCAGCTGAGTGTTACATGCGTTCATGGTGAATTACTTTGTGAAGTGAACAAATGCCTTTCACTTGTACAGTTTACGACAATAGCAGCGCCACCAAGCAGCTTTTCGGCGATCAAATAGTCTGCCTGACCGGAAGTGGCTAGCGCGCATGTGTGCAGGATTCTGGGAGTGTATAGAAAACTTGGGCAGTGTAAGTTTAAGCAAGATGATTCTCTGCTCTCCGAGTGACGGATCTCAGAGCGGATGAGGGGTCTCAGGGCGGGTGAGGTCAGTGAGGGATCCCGCCATGGGTGGGGTCAGTGAGTAGAGAACAGCACACTCCTTGAACTACAGCAGGTATATGGTGCTAAGCCCATATGTGTGTAGATCATATGGCACTCGATGGCTGGTATGGTCCATGTCGAGACAGAAAGAAAGAACGAGGAACAATATTATGGAAATGAGGTCAGGGAAATGTGAACCAACTATCTACACCACACCTCTGAAGAGCCGCACATGTGATCACCTCACTGACAAAACCCATCTCACTGACAACACCCGCCTCACTAACAAGACCCGTCACACTGACAACACACGCCTCACTGTCAGATATTCAACTTTCTATAAACACCAGCACGCCAACTCCCATTGCCGATACTCCCATTGGAGTGTGAAGTATTACTCCTGTACATATTCTATGCTATGGCTTAATGGGGTGAGGCGGCTGGTTCCCTTCCTCGCCGTACTTCCTCCAATACCCGGACAATTCTTGACATGATCCAGTACCATACCAGGATCATTGTCTTGATAAACCCACAGAGCTGTACTGGTGGGAAGGATGTATGCTCTCTTTTCGTGAAATTCTACCTGATCAATGTCTTGGTAAGACCACAGAACTGTACAGATGGGAAATCAGAATTCCCTGACTGCGGGGAGTTTAATCCGGAGCCTTGTCTCTATAAGCAAGCAGACAAACCACCTTGTCAGTGCAGATCCACGTTTAGCACAGATCCTATGTTTTTGGAATGTTACCAGGGCGGCGGTAAATTACAGCCTACATTTTACAAATGTCGTTAAACTGTTTGCTTGGGCAGCAAGAGTGTTCAGGCAGTGTCAAGTCCATGAACGGTGTTTCTGGTGTAGTAACAGCGGTACCGCCTTTTCCCGGACAACCACCAGAAAGGACGCTTGTAGACAGCCATTACTCTAGTAGTGTGATGTCTTTCTTGTCTACTGTCTGGTATAGTCTCTTATATTTACTTCTGTCCACTTCTAGGAACGCCGGTCAATACCTCATTATGAAGGTACTTGTAATTCCCTTGAAACTGGCTAACTTCGCGCGAATCTTAAGTTGGGTGAATCGTTAGTCAGGAAGAGGGAGACAACCCCAGACGTCCTTCAACACCAGCTGTGTGTGGACACAGTTCTCTCCCTCTCGGTGCCCTACATTCCTCAATGATATGCCATGATCCAGGGCCTGGACGCGCAGTTGTCGGTACAGGCCGAGGGTTCACGTCAGGGGCGTGTCTCACACGGTCTCTGATTGGCGTGTTTGTGAAATGTGGTCATGGACTTGAGAGCAAAGCTCACAGGCTAATGTACATCTAAAGTTATTTGGATATCCTTTACAGGACGTCGCAGTCAACCCAGCATTTTTGGTTGTTTGTGATCTCTTCTCAAGTTTACGTTCAGTAGTTTGCCATTGCTTTCTGAACCACCGTCACCCAGACCAATTCGTAAAACAACGAACGGAAGGTGGTCTATTGCCAAATCGCTCACAGCTGTGTTACCAACGCTGGTATTTGGGATGACGAAATGCGTCTGTAACTTCTACGTCACGGGGCGGCTAATATACATCACGTGACACTTATCTACAGTTTGATTGCCGGTCTGTGTCTGTCTATATGTGTGAGGGTTTGTGTATTGTATAACTCAGTGTCTGTCTACATGTGTGTGGGTTTGTGTGATCTGTTGCCGCGCTATGGGGTGTCTATATGTGTGTGCCTTTGTGTGTTGTATCGTTCATCTATTGGCGCGCTGTGGGGTGTCTATATGTGTGGTGTGTATCGTTCATCTATTGGCGCGCTGTGGGGTGTCTATATGTGAGTGTGTTGTATCGTTCATCTATTGGCGCACTGTGGGGTGTCTATATGTGTGTGTGTTGTATCGTTCATCTATTGGCGCGCTGTGGTGTGTCTATATGTGAGTGTGTTGTATCGTGTCATCTATTGGCGCGCTGTGGGGTGTCTATATGTGTGTGTGTTGTATCGTTCATCTATTGCGCGCTGTGGGGTGTCTATATGTCAGTGTGTGTATCGTTCATCTATTGGCGCGCTGTGGGGTGTCTATATGTGTGTGTGTTGTATCGTTCATCTATTGGCGCGCTGTGGGGTGTCTATATGTGAGTGTGTTGTATCGTTCATCTATTGGCGCGCTGTGGGGTGTCTATATGTGTGTGTGTTGTGTTGTATCGTTCATCTATTGGCGCGCTGTGGGGTGTCGTATATGTCAGTGTGTTGTATCGTTCATCTATTGGCGCGCTGTGGGGTGTCTATATGTGTGTGTGTTGTATCGTTCATCTATTGGCGCGCTGTGGTGTGTCTATATGTGAGTGTGTTGTATCGTTCATCTATTGGCGCGCTGTGGGGTGTCTACATGTGTGTGTGTTGTATCGTTCATCTATTGGCGCGCTGTGGGGTGTCTACATGTGTGTGTGTTGTATCGTTCATCTATTGGCGCGCTGTGGGGTGTCTATATGTGTGTGTGTTGTATCGTTCATCTATTGGCGCGCTGTGGGGTGTCTATATGTGAGTGTGTTGTATCGTTCATCTATTGGCGCGCTGTGGGGTGTCTATATATGTGTGTGTTGTATCGTTCATCTATTGGCGCGCTGTGGGGTGTCTATATGTGTGTGTTGTATCGTTCATCTATTGGCGCGCTGTGGGGTGTCTATATGTGTGTGTGTTGTATCGTTCATCTATTGGCGCGCTGTGGGGTGTCTATATGTGTGTGCCTTTGTGTGTTGTATCGTTCATCTATTGGCGCGCTGTGGGGTGTCTATATGTGTGTGTGTTGTATCGTTCATCTATTGGCGCGCTGTGGGGTGTCTATATGTGTGTGCCTTTGTGTGTTGTATCGTTCATCTATTGGCGCGCGGTCGGGTGTCTATATGTGTGTGCCTTTGTGTGTTGTATCGTTCATCTATTGGCAAGCTGTGGGGTGTCTATATGTGTGTGTGTTGTATCTTCATCTATTGGCGCGCTGTGGGGTGTCTATATGTGTGTGCCTTTGTGTGTTGTATCGTTAATCTGTTGGTGCGATGTGGGGTGTCTATATGTGTGTAGGTGTGTGTGTTGTATCGTTCATCTATTGGCGCGCTGTGGTGTGTCTATATGTGTATGGGTGTGTGTGTGTTGTATCGTTCATCTGTTCGCGCTGTGGGGTGTCTATGTGTGTGTGGGTTTGTGTGTTGTATCGTTCATCTGTTGCCGCGCTGTGGGGTGTCTATAAGTGTGTGGGTGTGTGTGTTGTATCGTTCATCTGTTCGCGCGCTGTGGGGTGTCTATATGTGTGTGTGTTATATCGTTCATCTATTGGCGCGCTGTGGGGTGTCTATATGTGTGTGTGTGTTGTATCGTTCATCTATTGGCGCGCTGTGGGGTGTCTATGTGTGTGTGTGTGTGTGTTGTATCGTTCATCTATTGGCGCGCTGTGGGGTGTCTATATGTGTGTGGGTTTGTGTGTTGTATCGTTCATCTGTTGCCGCGCTGTGGGGTGTCTATATGTGTGTGGGTGTGTGTGTTGTATCGTTCATCTGTTGCCGCTCTGTGGGGTGTCTATATGTGTGTGGGTTTGTGTGTTGTATCGTTCATCTGTTGCCGCGCTGTGGGGTGTCTATATGTGTGTGGGTGTGTGTGTTGTATCGTTCATCTGTTGGCGCGCTGTGGGGTGTCTATATGTGTGTGGGTGTGTGTGTTGTATCGTTCATCTGTTGGCGCGCTGTGGGGTGTCTATATGTGTGTGGGTTTGTGTGTTGTATCGTTCATCTGTTGGCGCGCTGTGGGGTGTCTATATGTGTGTGGGTTGTGTGTTGTATCGTTCATCTGTTGGCGCGCTGTGGGGTGTCTATATGTGTGTGGGTGTGTGTGTTGTATCGTTCATCTGTTGGCGCGCTGTGGGGTGTCTATATGTGTGTGGGTTTGTGTGTTGTATCGTTCATCTGTTGGCGCGCTGTGGGGTGTCTATATGTGTGTGGGTTGTGTGTTGTATCGTTCATCTGTTGCCGTGCTGTGGGGTGTCAGGTATACTGGACATTATGGTCTGGTATGTTTGTCACACATACACATATGTACACACACGAGTACACAAACATGTAAACATACACAACACACACATCACGCAGATAAACTAATATACACGCATACGGTCGTATACACATACATACATCTATCCACATGCATACATACACGTACACACTACACACATACACAAACATCACACAAATACACTCATATACACGCCTACACAAACGTATACACTTACACACATACACACATGCATACAAAAATACCATTCGCTGGACGACCTTTGAGGTCATTCAGATAGCATTGATCATCGTCATCATCATGTGCCATCCCGACTGTCGTTGCCGTACGTATGTCGCTGTCTCACACGATGGTCAGTCTCACACCATGGTCAGTCTCACACCATGGTCAGTCTCACACCATGGTCAGTCTCACACCATGGTCAGTCTCACACCATGGTCAGTCTCACACCATGGTCAGTCTCACACCATGGTCAGTCTAACACCATGGTCTGTCTGACACGATGGTCAGTCTCACACCATGGTCAGTCTCACACCATGGTCAGTCTCACACCATGGTCAGTCTCACACCATGGTCAGTCTCACACCGTGGTTACTCTCACACGATTGTCAGTCTCACACCATGGTCAGTCTCACACCATGGTCAGTCTCACACCTTAGTCAGTCTCACGCCATGGTCAGTCTTACACCATGGTCAGTCTCACACGATGGTCAGTCTCACACCATGGTCAGTCTCACACCATGGTCAGTCTCACACCATGGTCAGTCTCACACCTTAGTCAGTCTCACGCCATGGTCAGTCTTACACCATGGTCAGTCTCACACCATGGTCAGTCTCACACCTTAGTCAGTCTCACGCCATGGTCAGTCTTACACCATGGTCAGTCTCAAACCATGGTCAGTCTCACACGATGGTCAGACTCACACCATGGTCAGTCTCACACCTTAGTCAGTCTCACGCCATGGTCAGTCTCACACGATGGTCAGTTTCAAACCATGGTCAGTCTCACACCGTGGTCAGTCTCACACCGTGGTCAGTCTCACACCGTGGTCAGTCTCACACTATAGTCAGTCTCACACCATGGTCAGTCTCACACCATGGTTAGTCTCACATCATGGCAGTCTCACACCATGGTCAGTCTCACACCATGGTCAGTCTTACACCATGGTCAGTCTCACATGATGGTCAGTCTTACACCATGGTCAGTCTCACACGATGGTAAGTCTGGATTTAGGCCTGTGTTCCTGCCGTGGTGACACCTCTGGCTGAGCCATGTTTGCAGTTATCAATTTGTCTTTCACTTACTTCTTTCCTGTCTTTTGTCTGTTTTCGCCAGGATTCCAGTGTCGTGACGAGCTCACAAAATCTGGAGTGTCTACACGTAACGTCTCTAGTCAACGTGGCTTGCTCACACAATATGGACTAAGTGTCACGGCTCTATTCAACGTGTCTTGCTCATACAATCTGGACTGTCTCAGTTTCTTCATCAGACCTTCTTTCCAGACTTTGTCAAAGACTTTCCTCAGATCTATCCATGCAGCAAACACTAGATTCTTCTCTTGGAATGCATCCTCAATTTCTTGAGAGAGGTAGTTTGTTTGATCTTCAGTAGAGTAGCACTGCTGTGGCACAAGGATGTTTTCACTTTCAATGTACCACTGCAGTCTGTGATTGATTATGCGCTCCATTGTTTTGCAGAGACAGCTGGTGAGGCTAATTGGTCTGTAGCTGGAGACAGGGAACTATCTTTCCCTGATTTTAGGAGATGTATCATGATTGCTTCTCTCCAGGCTTGTGGAACACTGCCTAAGGTCCAGCTGTTATTGAAGATCTGCAACAGCTTTGCTGTGGCCTCTGTTCCTAGGTTCCTGATCGTTTCATTGGAGATACCATCAGCTCCTGGTGACTTTCTCATTTTCATTTTTGATATGGCTAGCTCCAGTTCGCTGATTGTGATGGGTGCCTCCAGAACCTCATGTACCATTTCCTTCTGCCCTGTATGTTGCCGTTTCTCTCGAATCTCTTGTTGTTTCTCTGGACTAATGTTGATATTGTTATCTTGTGCGAATGAGTCCGTAAAATGGTCAGCTGCTTGCTTTCCTGTTAAGATGTTTCCGTCTTTATGTAGTGCAATTTTTGAGTTTCTCCCTGTGTCCTCATCGTAAGTTGTTTTATTAGCTTTCACACCTTCCTTGTGTTTCTTTCAAAATTCAGAGACTCCGTTTTATCTTGCCAGCTTTTCCGTCTAGTCTGCAGCTTGGCCCTTTGAAATTTGACTTTTGCGTGCTGGTATTTATTGTGGTGCTCTTGGCTGGGTTTGGCCTCTGTTTGCTTTCTACATACTTCCACATCATTATGCAACTGTTCCAGTTCACTACTCCAGTAGGGTTTATAATGTTTACGGGCTCCTCTTGGTACTGTTTCTCGTGCTGCCTGTTGTATGCATTTCAAAAACTCTTCAACTACTTTTTTTATGTCTTTCTCAGTGTTCAGATTTCTAACCAGTATGCTGGTGCGATGCTTGTACATTGCCCAGTCTGCTTTCTTGTAGTTCCACGTCGAGAGGGTGCTGCTGTCACTTACAAGCTAATTTTCTACAGTTAGAAAGACTGGCCGATGGTCACTGCCAACAGGTTGTTTCCCAACAATTCGTGTAATGTTCCATTCCAGGTCTGGTGAATGAAAAGCCAAGTCAGGTGCAATTGTAGTGTGCCATGATCTCGAGTAGAAAGTATGTGGGTCGGACGGCTTGTTAATCAAGATGAATCTATTCTCATCCTGCCAGTCTTTCAGTCGCTGTCCTCTCTGGTCCATGTGATCATAGCCCCAACTCTGCGAGTGGCTGTTGAAATCGCCACACACAATCATTTTTTTCTTTTAATGGTTGTGTGTCCAGTGCCTGTGGGCGATCACTTGGACAGTAGTAATTGATCAGATGTAGATCTGTACTGCCTGTCTTATGTTTAAGTGGCTGATACTCAGCCCCTTCCATGTAGACTTTGATTTGGGAAGCCATGATGTTATTTCTTACAAGGGTCAGTATCCCACTCTTTCGCCTGTCCTTTCGGTCAAATCGGTAATACTGGTAGCCTCTGATTTTGAAGGCTATATTTTCGTTGAGGTGAGTTTCTTGCAAGCAACACACGCTTACTTTTTCTTGGTCCAAGATGTTTTCTGGTCCCATTTTTTTGTTGTTGCTGACTCCTTCGCATTCCAGTGCATTATTTTTAGTCTTTGGTATGGCCAGACGCTCTATTTTCAGGTCCCCTGGCTCCACAGGACATCTGCGAAGGACCTCCAGTAGTTGTGGTTTGACCCTTTCGAGGCATAGGGCCCGGCACTGCACCTGCCTGGGGGTCCAAAGCAGGGCGAGCACCATAGCATTTAGCAGTAGTCGACATATTTCATGGCGTGATTGCGTGGCATACTGATTTCTGTGGTGCGCCTCCTGGCTGGTTGCCTTCGTCTTCAGCACCTTTCCTTTGCTAGAGCAGGCTGTGGTCTTACTCGAGTTTAGATGGGTAGGCACGCATACACCTGTCTGCGCATGCATGTACGTGCATACACGTCTAGAACGTACTGGTTGTTTCTCGGCGCCAGTGACTCGCCTCCGCCCCTTCTCCTGTTAGTTTAAACAGATCAGCCACATGAAGGCCAGGAGTTGGACTTTTGCTGCATAGGTGATGAATGCACCGAGCCATTGGGGTATTTATGCAAGGTTCGGCGCTCACCCCAACCCCGCACCCGGCTACATAACAGCAACATTTGGAATCCTATGAACATGTAAACATCCTGTTGTGAGAGAGCAGACACAGAATTATAGTAGGAATAGCTGGAGATAACCCGCAAATATGAAATAACCCACACAATATGAAATAAGTTAGTTAGTTAGTTAGTTAGTTAGTTATAGTTAATTAGTTAGTTAGTTAGTTAGTTAGTTAGTTAGTTAGTTAGTTAGTTAGTTAGTTAGCTAGTTAATTAGTTAGTCGACAGATCATCCTCGTTGCACATCGAACCATTCAGTCCATAAGTGCTCGGATCCCCTCCTCAGCAAATCCCGCAGCGTGTAGCGGCTAACGACGCCAGTTCTGTGTTGGTTTATCAATCTTCTTTGGCTTCCTGCGTAGTGTTCTTGTTTGGCCACCCCTCTTTTAATTTGCTGCTCCCGCAGTCTGGCCATTGTTGTAGATTCACAGTCATCACTTGGTTCTCGCAAAAGTCTCACTTCTCGTAGAGCATTCAGAATGTCAGCCTGGTCCATGGCGCGTCCGCCCTCCACAGTAGCCTCACCTGCGAGCTTGTCAGCCCGCTCATTTCCTTGTACTCCCGCATGACCTGGCACGAAGATGAAACTAATCTTTGCCAGCCGAGACCGCTTCAGAGGCAGCAACCATTCTCTTCGGATCGACCCCTCCTCTATCCTCTTGATCATGTTCATTGAGTCGCTAAGGAAACAAGCCCTAGTGAATGTCTGTGTCTCGAGCCATGTTATTGCTTTACTTACTGCCATGACTTCCATGGTCAGGCTACTTGTGGTTTCAGTGAAAGCACCAGAGTCCTCCTTCACAATTCTCCCTCCGGCCCGAGCTGTAAAGGCCCATGAGCTTCTCACATGTCGGACGACCGACCCATCTGTGTAGATGACCGCGTCACCGTCTAGCGAATTCTCGAAAATCAACGCTTGTACTTCAGCCTCCACAGCAGCCGGATTTTCTTGTCTGCATTTTCTATCTAGTTGGATGCAAACTGAAAAGGATGTGCAGAAGTCTGTTGGCACTTGCACCCACTCCTCGCCAGGTTCTAAGTCCTCAAGTGAACACACCTGTTGAAGAATATCTTCGGCTTGACCCATCCACGACCGTCCTCTTTTTAACCTGCTGCCCTTCACCTTCCTAATTTCACTATGCAGTGGATGTTGTGTGTTTGCGTTAATTCTGAGGTAGGCGCGTGCCCTGCAAACTTGTATTCTGTCTTCAATGGTTGGAAAATCAAGAAGGTAGCGCATCGCCCTGCATACTGTATCTCTTGTACATCCAAGAATAATGCGCATAGCTTCATTCTGTATCCTTTCCATCCTTTCTATCTGCTTATGGTTGAGAGTCAGGATTGCCATTGCCAATATGAAATAACCCGCACAATATGAAATAACCCGCACAATATAAAATAACCCGCACAATATGAAATAACTCGCACAATATGAAATAACTAGCACAATATGAAAAAACTCGCACAATATGAAATAACCCACACAATATAAAATAACCCGCACCCACACAATATGACATATCCCACACGATATGAAAGGACACTGCGATCAGAACATCATCAAACGCACTAACGTCACTTTGCTGAGATTACTGACACAGACACTATACGTCCCAAAGTATAGCCCATAAGGGTTGAACAGGATACCGACTGTACCGACTGTGGGTGGCGGAGGGGGGTGCTGTTTCCATAGAACAATTTTTTACTGAGCAAGAATGAGACACCGCTATACAAGACAGAGAGAAAGCTGTCTCCCACCAGACAGGGAGAAACCTGTCTCTCACAAGACAGGGAGAAACCTGTCTCTCACAAGACAGAGAGAAAGCCGTCTATGCCAGCAATAACCAATATTATGGTATGTCACAAGGCAGAGAGAAAGCCGTCTATGCCAGCAATAACCAATATTATGGTATGTCACAAGGCAGAGAGAAAGCCGTCTATGTCAGCAATAACCAATTGTCAGGATCTTCTATTAGGCTCGTTGGCTAACACATGTGAGACAGTACAAGTATAACGTGATTCGACGTAAGACACAGCAACACAATTTCTATGGATTTATTACCACGTTAAATACATAACAATAGTTACATCAATGTACAACATATAACAACTCACAACCACAATACAGCTCATAGGTCTGACGCTCACGATATCAGTCGTTCAGCTCACAACCACGGAGATTCACACAAAACGCCTTGCTCTCGACACACACGTCCGTTCAGATGTCCAGTCCCAGCTTGGTCTGAGATTAACACACACTGCCCACTGCCTCTGGTGGGGTCACGTGGCTTTGCGTGCGTCTGTCGTCAGCGCTGGTCGCGTGTCAGGTAAGAATCTCGCCAGCGCGACAACTCTTGTCCGCCGGGCGCCGTAACGATGTTGCTGCTAGGCTCTGACATTCTCCCCGGGTACTTCAATGAAAGATGCCATCTTTCATTCATGATGTATGTATATACTGGGGTAGTGTTAATTTCATGTCAGAGACTACTTTTTCCCAGTGTTATGCATGAAAATACATATAAGGCATAGAAATATATACACAAAAAATGTAAGTTGCATCGAAATGACAAATGAAGTACAACTTTTAACACAATTCAGGTTTCATCCCCCTGATGCCTGGTTACCTTCATTGCAATAATACCCAGTCAGATCAGTAGTTCCAGCTTCACGCATCTACCTCGCAGCTATTTGAAAAAAAAGTAATAATATGATTGTTTTGCAACAACCATCTAGCCAGACTGAAATACGGCTTTGTATTAGTCGTATTAAACACTTAAACTCTGCCCTCATTTGGTCAGGAAGCTCTTATGTTGGTTTGCAATGTTGGCAGCTCTATGACATGCTTGGTGGACGCCTACCTGCTGTGCCAAATATTTGAGCAACAAAATGTCTATCTATACAATATACATTAATGAATATGTTTCAAATTATGGCCCTTGATGTAATTCACAAATGCAAGGGAAGTAATTTTGACATTTAAGAAATTCCATACATTACAATAATTATTTCATTTCTTAGCGTCATTGCTTGACGTTTCTTCATATTAACGAGAAAAAGTCGGTAATATGAATACATTAATCAAGATATGATTCTAAGATTACACTAATCAAAATAAATAAGTACCCAATTGGTATATTATATTTTATAGATTGAAAAAGATTTTACAAGTGTCATAAATTTTTGGCAATTTGTACATAGTCTGCTAATTTTGCTATACTTTTTAAATTATACCGGAAATACACACGAAACGAAAAATTTGGTTGATGTTACATTTTCTGAACACAAATGATCCGGTTTTCTTTCGGAACGGATAGTAAAATGTTCTCACAGTTCGTGTATGATGTTATAGTATCACAACGGATTATGGTGGAATGTTCTTATTTCCGATGTGTTCACACGTCGAACAATTTGGATTACATTCGCTGTAAAGGTGGTGTAGGAGTCAATGTTCAGTCCACATTTGCACATGTTAAAATATCACGGTGGAAAAATTCACCCACAAATGTCACAATGGTAACGTTCGCTTCTGGTAAGTGGATAAGCGTCTGTGACCCTGTTGTTGGTGTCTATATACAATTAATATTGTCCTCATTCTAACACACACTACACAATTATACTACACTCATTACATAATTTGATTAAAATAAGAATATTATACATGTCGGTTTCTAAACCGTATCACAAGTTTACTTATAGACCTTACACAGTAGGTGACTGAAAAAATTCACACATTTGGTGGCTGTGTTGGGCTGAGTGTCATATTACACAGTGCACTCAGACATTGCTTACTGGGTCTGTCGGACAACGGGACAAAAGGTCGGCGATTGTATTCATTCATATGGCGAACTTCAAAACTGAAATTCTGAAGCTTCAAGGACCAGCGAGCAATCATGTTATTTGATGGTACTGCAGAATTGATATACCTTAATGGACTGTTGTCAGTTTCGATGATAAAGTGACGTCCTAGAAGATATTTGGACAGCTTTGTGACACTTTCTACTAAGGCCAATGCCTCTAATTGCGGAATGGACCAAGACCGCTCTCGGGGCCTTAGTTTTCTTGATAGAAAACAAACGGGATGCAGAATGTCGTTGTATTCCTGCAATAGGACTGCACCGATCGCAATGGAGCTAGCATCTGTTCTCAATCTGAAAGGTAAACGAATGTTGGGCAATTTAAGGATGAGATTAGGTGCATTCTTATCAGAAAAGTGTGCCACAACTTTATCAAACGCATTTCGTAGGCATTCATCGTTTACAACTTTTTCGGGTTTATTCTTGGTTAGTAAGTTAGAAAAAACCTCAGTCAGTTCTGAAAAATCAGGAATAAAGTTCTATAATAATTAATAAGTCCCAACAGACTGCGGACTTGTTTCTTATTTGTTGGAAGTGACAGTTTTAGAATTTTCGAGACAATTTTGTTGTCTGTCATGACAAAGCCATTGGATATTCTGTACCCCAAAAATGATATCTCTTGGTAAGCCATGCTCACCTTTGAAGGTTTCACTGTCAGTCCGTGCTGTCTGATAATAGGTAGTGGTAGTAAAACGTCCTGTCCAGGTGTCAATGTTATGGTTTTGTCATTGTCTCTTTATGGACACAGATGTCGTCAGTATAGTGAATGATATTAAGAATGTCAGATAGGAGAAGTCGTATAGCAGACAAGGCCAGTCTGGAGTTACTGGATCTAAGGATATAGCGTGGGTTACGGTTAAAATCTTCCAAAAGGATTTTCAAATTTCATGTTGAGATCATTTTGAGTGTTATCTCCACACCTGCACTCGTACATGTGTGTATACATTCCATAGTTCAAAAAATAATAATACACCATGTACAGTTGTGAAATGTAATCGTGCATGTTTGTATGATCTTTTGCAATTTATGTATATTTTCCAAAATATGTAGGGTAATTTGTTGCTGATTTTTGTCAGTAATTCCACCGACTGATGCTTTTACATTGTTCAGCATAGGTATTCGTATGAGTTGATTTAACATAGAGATTATGAGTGGCAGTAACAAAATTTGGTTCAACCGTAATGACATAAGTAACAAAGTCTGCTGGTTTGTCATGAGTAATATCATCTGTGTTGTGTCATGATGCTGTGGAAATATAACTGTTTGTGAAGACATTTGTTTTGTATTTACAATCAGTAGTGCAAGAATAACTATCCACTGTGTGCACTTGGTTATGTGTGTAGTTAACAGGGAGTAAAGTAGGTATAGTATATACCATGATGATTTATGATCTTTCATCGCTGTTGTGAACTGTTTGTTTTCTGCACCTTTTTCTTTGTGCTGATACCCACTAGTTTCTGTTTCTTCTTGTTCTGAGATGGTAATCACGTTGGTATGGTGTGGTATCTTGGTCTGTTCATCATGTTGTTGTATGATGAGTGGGTAGTTAAGGCAGTATTTGTTGTGGTGTTAACTTTTTTCCTTGTGTGAGGTTTGGACTCTATGTAATCTGTCACATTCAATACATTTCCAATTAATAAATCACAACATGGATTGTCTAATAAAGCACAAGTTACTCTGCCTGATAAGAAAGGTGATTTTATATTGGCCCATGCCATGGGATATTTCTCTACTGTCCCTGAAACAGTTTTGCAATAGATGTACTCATCTAGGTAGTCTTTAGGATCAGCTAAGGTCTTTCGAAGACCGATAAGACAGGACCCTGTGTCGCGTACACATGTGCATACTGTGTCATTGATGTAACCTTTATGGAATGTTAATTTTCCTAACGACAGTTTTGAGGTTTTGTTCAATTCCTCATTTTCTTGTTGAGCCTTGACCTCTTTATATAAAGAATGAGGTTGAGTGATGTTAACAACATTATTACAATATGGTACAAAGTCTGGTGTTGTCTTCATGTCTGTGATGTTCACTTTTCTTACGTTCTTTGCTGAACTGCATTTTGAGTCTATTGCCAAGTTAGCTTCCTCATTGGCAATAGGGACGGCGTGCCCGCATGTTAAGGTACCATTTTCATTGAAGGTATTACAGACAGTGCATTTGTTGGCACTAAATACATCACAAGCCTGTGCTGCATGTACAGGATGTTTTTCTGGATTTTCGTCTTCTGACGCTGAGCTATCGAACAAGGCGGCATTGGCTTTGTTGGTCATATGCCTGCCTCTACAATCCATACGATAGTGACCGTAAGCCTTGCATAGAAAACATTTACGTGCACTTTTGAACGATCTACGTTCTACGTCTTGTCTGTTTACCATATTTTGCAAGTATGTTGGGTACCCTGGGTTTTTATCGCACATCTCGTTCAAATGGTGAGACAATTTACAGTGAGTGCATTGTCTAACTCTATCAGAGATAGGCCTGTTCGGTTTTTGCCTACTATAGTTGTTCTCATAGTTGGCTGCTGCTACCCAGTTACTGTCAGTAGCTTCAGTGGCAAAACACTGTTTATTTGCCGTATAATAGGCAGACCCACGTCTTTCCATTTCTTCCACACTTGTGCATTCATTCTCCTGTAAGAACTTAGAAAAAGATGATGGGACAGAAGAAATAACTTTATCTCGAATGATGAGATCTTCTAATTTATCATAATTTTTGTTAATTTTGGCTGATGAAGTCCATTTGCTGAAAATGTCTCGGACTAAACAGAGGTAGTCAGAGAACGTTTGAGTTGATTTTGGACTCAGTTTACTGAATTGTTCTCTGTACCCTGCTTCATCTAACATGAAATGTGCCATTATTTTAGATTTAATGTAATGGTACTCTTTTCTGAGGTCTTTGGGGATGGTTTCAATGACTTTAAGAGGTTCCCCAGATAGACTCCTCATGTATAAAATATTCCATTCCGAAAGTGGAACTTGGTAATGTTCCATTAATGTCTCGAAATTTTGGGTAAAGGCTGCTATGCAGTCACCCGAGGTATAGTTACGAACGATACCTTGGTACTTTTTATACTGGTTTTCTTTTTCCAGTCTTTCTGATTTCTTTGACTCTTTATTCATTGCAGTCTCAGTGTCGAGTTGTTTAATTTTCAATTGTAATTCAAGTTCTTCTCTCTTACTCTGAGCTGCTATTTCTGCTTTCTTAAGTTCACTGTCTATCTCAGCTTGCTTCGTCTTTGCAGCCATTTCTACTTCGGCTTGCTTTAATGCTGTTTCAGCCTCTATTTGCTTGGCAGCTTTTTCTATCTCTGCCTGTTTCAAGGCTGTTTCTGCCTCAGCTTGCTTTGCAGCCATTTCTGCTTGTTTTAGAGCTCTTTCTGCTGCTCTTTCATCGCGTTCGGCAGCTTTTTCCTGAACAAGTAGGTATTCTGCGTATTTCTTCTCACTCCACTGTGTTAATTCATCACCTTCCAACTTTAATTTTAACCCCATATCAATGAAATCAAATAATGACGACATGATGGAGAAAATATGTCAATGAAAATCAACCACACAAAATATGTTGTAAATGGTTAGTAGAAAAATAACTTACAATTGATTTGACTATACGATGCGTGCCCACTAATGCATACGTAAAGTTAAAGTGAAGAAAAATATACTCAAGTGCCCTTGGATATGGTGACGAAAGGTTGGGCAATCGGGCTAGAAAACTGTAGGGTCGTACTTCAGAACCACTAATGACCTCTACGGCAGGGTTATGGATGGTACGCAAAAACCTGCTTTGTTTTTGGAGAGAAATAAGTTAGCGTGTGTTTGTTGGTGTGTGCCTGTAAGTCACTAAGTATTGATTAGGTTTGGATGGCGTTGAGTATAATTGTATGTCGTAAATTTGTCGTCAACAGTGTTTCTTTCAACAGAAGTTACACTCTTTCCAAAACTCTTTGCGTTCCACAAACTCAATACACAAAAACAATCTATCTGTATTTGAACACTCAATAACATTGATGACACATCACTTACATCAAGATGACATTCAGTAAGGACAAAGACATCAAGTTTACAAGATGGCGACAAGGTCAAAATGGCGGCAAAATCACAATGTTGACAAGGTCAAACGGTGACAATTTTCACAAATCACAAATGTTTAACACGTTTACAGGATCAAACAATATGTACTGTACATTTACTAATGATCTTAAACATATTTAGACACTGTAGTAACGGATCACACTGAGACTTTTCCGATCACATGTACATCACTATAACCTTGACAAATTTTACAAGTACAAGAATTATAGTTTTAAATAACAAAGACGAACAACACACGTCTAAATATATTAGGTTCTTAAATAAAGACGAGCAACCCACGTCCACACATGTCAGGATCTTCTATTAGGCTCGTTGGCTAACACATGTGAGACAGTACAAGTACAACGTGATTCGACGTAAGACACAGCAACACAATTTCTATGGATTTATTACCACGTTAAATACATAACAATAGTTACATCAATGTACAACATATAACAACTCACAACCACAATACAGCTCATAGGTCTGACGCTCACGATATCAGTCGTTCAGCTCACAGCCACGGAGATTCACACAAAACGCCTTGCTCTCGACACACACGTCCGTTCAGATGTCCAGTCCCAGCTTGGTCTGAGATTAACACACACTGCCCACTGCCTCTGGTGGGGTCACGTGGCTTTGCGTGCGTCTGTCGTCAGCGCTGGTCGCGTGTCAGGTAAGAATCTCGCCAGCGCGACAACTCTTGTCCGCCGGGCGCCGTAACGATGTTGCTGCTAGGCTCTGACACCAATATTATGGTATGTCACAAGGCAGAGAGAAAGCCGTCTATGTCAGCAATAACCAATATTATGGTATGTCACAAGGCAGAGAGAAAGCCGTCTATGTCAGCAATAACCAATATTATGGTATGTCACAAGGCAGAGAGAAAGCCGTCAATACCAGCAATAACCAATATTATGGTATGTCACAAGGCAGAGAGAAAGCCGTCTATGTCAGCAATAACCAATATTATGGTATGTCACAAGGCAGAGAGAAAGCCGTCTATGCCAGCAATAACCAATATTGTATGTCACAAGGCAGAGAGAAAGCCGTCTATGCCAGCAATAACCAATATTATGGTATGTCACAAGGCAGAGAGTAAGCCGTCTATGCCAGCAATAACCAATATTATGGTATGTCACAAGGCAGAGAGAAAGCCGTCTATGCCAGCAATAACCAATATTATGGTATGTCACAAGGCAGAGAGAAAGCCGTCTATACCAGCAATAACCAATATTATGGTATGTCACAAGGCAGAGAGAAAGCCGTCTATGCCAGCAATAACCAGTATTATGGTATGTCACAAGGCAGAGAGAAAGCCGTCTATGCCAGCAATAACCAATATTATGGTATGTCACAAGGCAGAGAGAAAGCTGTCTATGCCAGCAATAACCAATATTATGGTATGTCACAAGGCAGAGAGAAAGCTGTCTGTGCCAGCAATAACCAATATTATGGTATGTCACAAGGCAGAGAGAAAGCTGTCTATGCCAGCAATAACCAGTATTATGGTATGTCACAAGGCAGAGAGAAAGCCGTCTATGCCAGCAATAACCAATATTATGGTATGTCACAAGGCAGAGAGAAAGCTGTCTGTGCCAGCAATAACCAATATTATGGTATGTCACAAGGCAGAGAGAAAGCTGTCTGTGCCAGCAATAACCAATATTATGGTATGTCACAAGGCAGAGAGAAAGCCGTCTATGTCAGCAATAACCAATATTATGGTATGTCACAAGGCAGAGAGAAAGCCGTCTATGCCAGCAATAATCAATATTATGGTATGTCACAAGGCAGAGAGAAAGCCGTCTATGTCAGCAATAACCAATATTATGGTATGTCACAAGGCAGAGAGAAAGCCGTCTATGTCAGCAATAACCAATATTATGGTATGTCACAAGGCAGAGAGAAAGCCGTCAATGCCAGCAATAACCAATATTATGGTATGTCACAAGGCAGAGAGAAAGCCGTCTATGCCAGCAATAACCAATATTATGGTATGTCACAAGGCAGAGAGAAAGCCGTCTATGTCAGCAATAACCAATATTATGGTATGTCACAAGGCAGAGAGAAAGCCGTCAATGCCAGCAATAACCAATATTATGGTATGTCACAAGGCAGAGAGAAAGCCGTCAATGCCAGCAATAACCAATATTATGGTATGTCACAAGGCAGAGAGAAAGCCGTCTATGCCAGCAATAACCAATATTATGGTATGTCACAAGGCAGAGAGAAAGCCGTCTATGTCAGCAATAACCAATATTATGGTATGTCACAAGGCAGAGAGAAGGCCGTCTATGCCAGCAATAACCAATATTATGGTATGTCACAAGGCAGAGAGAAAGCCGTCTATGTCAGCAATAACCAATATTATGGTATGTCACAAGGCAGAGAGAAAGCCGTCTATGTCAGCAATAACCAATATTATGGTATGTCACAAGGCAGAGAGAAAGCCGTCAATGCCAGCAATAACCAATATTATGGTATGTCACAAGGCAGAGAGAAAGCCGTCTATGCCAGCAATAACCAATATTATGGTATGTCACAAGGCAGAGAGAAAGCCGTCTATGTCAGCAATAACCAATATTATGGTATGTCACAAGGCAGAGAGAAAGCCGTCTATGTCAGCAATAACCAATATTATGGTATGTCACAAGGCAGAGAGAAGGCCGTCTATGTCAGCAATAACCAATATTATGGTATGTCACAAGGCAGAGAGAAGGCCGTCTATGCCAGCAATAACCAATATTATGGTATGTCACAAGGCAGAGAGAAAGCCGTCTATGTCAGCAATAACCAATATTATGGTATGTCACAAGGCAGAGAGAAAGCCGTCTATGCCAGCAATAACCAATATTATGGCATGTCACAAGGCAGAGAGAAAGCCGTCTATGCCAGCAATAACCAATATTATGGCATGTCACAAGGCAGAGAGAAAGCCGTCTATGTCAGCAATAACTAATATTATGGTATGTCACAAGGCAGAGAGAAAGCCGTCTATGCCAGCAATAACCAATATTATGGTATTTCACAAGGCAGAGAGAAAGCCGTCTATGCCAGCAATAACCAATATTATGGTATGTCACAAGGCAGAGAGAAAGCCGTCTATGCCAGCAATAACCAATATTATGGTATGTCACAAGGCAGAGAGAAAGCCGTCTATGCCAGCAATAACCAATATTATGGTATGTCACAATGCAGAGAGAAAGCCGTCTATGCCAGCAATAACCAGTATTATGGTATGTCACAAGGCAGAGAGAAAGCCGTCTATGTCAGCAATAACCAGTATTATGGTATGTCACAAGGCAGAGAGAAAGCCGTCTATGTCAGCAATAACCAATATTATGGTATGTCACAAGGCAGAGAGAAAGCCGTCTATGTCAGCAATAACCAATTTTATGGTATGTCACAAGGCAGAGAGAAAGCCGTCTATGCCAGCAATAACCAATATTATGGTATGTCACAAGGCAGAGAGAAAGCCGTCTATGTCAGCAATAACCAATATTATGGTATGTCACAAGGCAGAGAGAAAGCCGTCTATGTCAGCAATAACCAATATTATGGTATGTCACAAGGCAGAGAGAAAGCCGTCTATGCCAGCAATAACCAATATTATGGCATGTCACAAGGCAGAGAGAAAGCCGTCTATGCCAGCAATAACCAATATTATGGCATGTCACAAGGCAGAGAGAAAGCCGTCTATGTCAGCAATAACTAATATTATGGTATGTCACAAGGCAGAGAGAAAGCCGTCTATGCCAGCAATAACCAATATTATGGTATTTCACAAGGCAGAGAGAAAGCCGTCTATGCCAGCAATAACCAATATTATGGTATGTCACAAGGCAGAGAGAAAGCCGTCTATGCCAGCAATAACCAATATTATGGTATGTCACAAGGCAGAGAGAAAGCCGTCTATGCCAGCAATAACCAATATTATGGTATGTCACAATGCAGAGAGAAAGCCGTCTATGCCAGCAATAACCAGTATTATGGTATGTCACAAGGCAGAGAGAAAGCCGTCTATGTCAGCAATAACCAGTATTATGGTATGTCACAAGGCAGAGAGAAAGCCGTCTATGTCAGCAATAACCAATATTATGGTATGTCACAAGGCAGAGAGAAAGCCGTCTATGTCAGCAATAACCAATTTTATGGTATGTCACAAGGCAGAGAGAAAGCCGTCTATGCCAGCAATAACCAATATTATGGTATGTCACAAGGCAGAGAGAAAGCCGTCTATGTCAGCAATAACCAATATTATGGTATGTCACAAGGCAGAGAGAAAGCCGTCTATGCCAGCAATAACCAATATTATGGTATGTCACAAGGCAGAGAGTAAGCCGTCTATGTCAGCAATAACCAGTATTATGGTATGTCACAAGGCAGAGAGAAAGCTGTCTTCTTCTTCTTCTTCGTTCATCCGGAGTTTTTTTTTTCGGATGTGATTGCGTTGTGCCTGGTTACAGCAGAGCTGCGTTCTTGCGCCGTTAGGCCGACACATCCGACTTCTGCGGGCATTTGTTGACCGGGTTAACCTTCCCGGGGGTTTCTTAGGACGTTTGACTCTCACTGTTGTGGTGTTATCCCCCATCCCAGCTGGTCCATATAGAACAGCCAAAGATCCTGGTCAGCCCTCAAGGGAAGGCAGGGGCAGACCATGGGCATTCCCCGCCATCCAAGGAGGCTTCCATACTTGCAGAGCCGATGCATAGCGCTCTGGTACTGGGCTCACCCAAGGAATCGTCACGTCCTGCACATGGCTGCTTAGCCTCACTTCCGTATATTGGGCCTTCCGTTCACCATAGGCTGTTCTTCCGGAAACCAGAAGTATGCAGTCTGCAGATGACATCCACACAGTGAGCTTTCGATTCGGACTTTCCATGTAATGGATTTGCTATCCAAGCAATATTCCATTTCGTGCCACTAGGACACTTTTCCACCTTTTATGAAGCCCACACAATGGGCTTTTGATTCGGACTTTCCACGTAATGGATTTGCTATCCAAGCAATATTCCATTTCGTGCCACTAGGACACTTTTCCACCTTTTATGAAGCCCACACAGCGAGCTTTCGATTTGGACTTTCCACATAATGGATTTGCTATCCAAGCAATATTCCATTTCATGCCTCTGGGTCTTCATGCACCTTTAAATGTCAACCTGTATATAGTTAAAGTAAGCTGCGGTCAACTTGAGCTTGTTGATATCTCCATAGAGCTTGTCCTCAAATGAAGCAGGTGTGGGCCAAAATATCTTTCTCTGTTCTGCATACGTTGGGCAATCCTGCAGCAAATGTTTTGCTGTCATTTTTCCAGTTCTACAATTACATTCATCGGTATCTCCTATCTTTAGTTTATTGAACAAGTGGTATTTCAGCCTGTTATATCCTGTGCGGAGTCTGAAGATTGCTACTTGTTCTCTTCGGTCGAGTTTGTAATATGCATCATCCTTCTGATGGCCTGGATGCTCTGATTCCCATTTGGTTCTATAGGTGCTTTTTATCAACCTCTTTGCCTCATTATAGGTTATGTCTATGTCAGGCTGTGGTAGTCGTCCGCCCTCTTTTGCCAGTCTGTCAGCCTCTTCGTTTCCAGGTATACTGCAATGTGATGGGATCCACTGTATTACAACTTTTTTGGATTTCTGGCATAGACCATGGAGTGCTGCTCTTAGGTCAGTTAGTTCTGTGCTGTTATTGCTCTTCAGTATTGAGACAGCTGACTTTGCATCTGTGAAGATAGCTATTTGCTTCTCTTTATTTTCCTCCATCAGGAGCATTTCTGCTGCAGTTTTCAGAGCCTCTACCTCCGCTTTGAAGTTACTTGAAAATTTTCCAGTTGCCATTGAATGTGTTTTTTTCACTCCATTTTTTAAATTTAGGAGAACTCCTCCTCCTCCATTCTCTATTGAATTTTTGGCTGATCCATCTGTATATGCATGGGTCCAATTCCTGCTTGGGTAATGTTCTTTTATGTAGTTTCGGGTTATTTCTCTTCTTTCGGTTTCATGCTGAGTGTTCTTTTTCTCAATACCAGGAATGTTTTCTATCATCTCAGGCAGTTGCAGTTGCTGCTGTCGCCAAGCTGGGAACTTGTGTGTATTGTGTATGGGCTTGACTGTTGATATGTTAAGAATAGGATCTGCCCTAATCCTTCGTTTTGCAGTTTCTACAAAGTTGCTACGCTTCAGTCTTCCCTTTCCAAAACCATTAAATCTGTTGTACATAGGGTGGTCTGTCAATCTTCTAAATTTTTCTGCTTGTTGCTGGGCTCTGCTATCTCTTCTATCCTGCATTGGTTATAAACAAGTGATCTTTTCTAGTTCATTAATAGGCGTTGTCTTCAGGCTTCCAGTTATGACTCGCATTCCTTGGTTTTGGACTCTACTTATTTTGTTAAAGTTTGACTTAGCTGCTGTTGCCCAAGCTGCAATGCCATATTCCAGTACTGGCCTCACCCGTCCAGTATATAACTTCTTGAGAACTTTCTCATCTGCTCCCCACGTTGTACCAGCAAGCTTTTTCATGATTGCCATTCTCTGCCTTGCTCTTGTTCGATTTTTCTCAACCTGTGTCTTCCATGTCAGGCGACGATCAAAGGTGACTCCTAGATAGTTTGGGTTTTCTTCATGGCGCAATATTTTTCCATTCAATACCAGCTTAGGTTGCTGAGGTTTATTTGAGAGGGAGAACACTGTGCATGTTTTCTCCTCACTTATCTTCACTAGCCATGATTTTGACCAGTCCTCTAGCGCTAATAAGGCTTGCTGTATTCTGCTGTTAGCTGTGCTAATATATTCTTCAGATGTCCATATGGCTAGGTCATCTGCAAAGGAGGATGTGTGTACTCTGGCTGGAAAATTTTCTGTGATGTCATTTATATATGCTAGGAATAATGTTGGTGAAAGAACTCCTCCTTGGGGGACACCTTGCTCCAGCAGCATCATTTTGCTTGTTTGTCCTTGTACTTTTGTCCTGGCAGTTCTGTTCTCAAGGTAGTGGCTGATCCATTTATACATTTTTCCACAAACATGCATGTTTTGCAGTTTTACTTTCAGTCCTTCCTTCCATACTTTATCAAATGCTTTTTCTAAATCTATCCAGACTGCTAGTGTGTGCTTTTTCTCTTGGAGGGCATCCTCTATTTCCTGAGCTATATAGGTTATTTGATCTTCAGTGGATCTGTACTTTCTGAATCCTGCTTGGTGTGGTGTTAAGAGTTTGTTTTCTTCCAGATGCCATGTTAGCCTGCCATTGATAATGCGTTCCATTAATTTTCCTACACAGCTAAGTAGACTGATAGGTCGATAGCCATTTGGTTCTTCCAGGTCTTTTCCTTTCTTTGGGACTGGTATTAGTATAGCTTCCTTCCATGCCTGTGGGACTATTCCTCTCTTCCAGCTGTTATTTAGGACTGCTAGTAGTTTCTTCTTTGCCTTGGTGCCTAGTCCTATTAGCATTTCATTTGTGATTCCATCCTTGCCTGGTGATTTCTTCTTTTTTAGGGTATTCATTGCCTGTTCCATTTCTTCCATTGTTAGATTTGCCATCATATATTCTGCTGCTGTCTCTGTATTTCTATGATGTATCTGTTTGTCTTTGATTGCTTTTCTTCTGTTCAGTTGTAATATCAATGTGGTTTGCATTGGCATAGTGTTCCATTAGTGCATTTGCAGCCTTTTTTCCTGTAAGCAAGGCATTTCCTTGTTTAATTGTTATTTGTTTGTTTCTAGGTCCTTCATTGTTCATGGCTTTCACTAGTTTCCATAGTTTGTTTCCATCCCTGTCAAAATTCAGGTTTTCTGTTTTTTCCCTCCAACGATCTCTTGTTGTTTGATTTACTGTTCTTTTATATTTTGCTGAGATGGCTTTGAGAGAGGTATTCGCTTCAATTGTTTGTTCTCTCTCTGCTGTCTTCCTGGCATCTTCAACTTTGTCCTCCAAACTTTGTAGTTCTTCAGTCCAGTATGGTTTGTAATTTTTCCTCGCTCCTCTTGGAATGGACTCAGTGGCTGCCTGTATTATTGCTCTGTTTAGACTTTCCACCATTTGCTTCATGTTGCCATATCGTGTATTTATGTTTTCACAATATTTGTCTGTTAGTGTGGCAAATCTGTCCCAATCTTCTCGTTTATAATTCCAGCGGGGCTTTTGCTCCTGTGGAACATACTCCATATTCATTACAAGCTTGATTGGTCTGTGGTCACTACCTGCTAATTGGTCCAGCACATGGCGATCGATTTTGTGGAGGATGTCTCCTGTGCAGAAAGCTAAGTCTGGAGTAGAAGTGGTAATCCATCTTCTGGAGTAGAAGCTCGGTGTGTCATCCGCTTTGTTGAGTAGATGGAGATTTGAGTCTATTTCCCAGTCCTCCACTTCATCTCCTCTTTTGTCAGTATCTGGGTATCCCCATCTTTCTGAACGGCTATTAAAGTCTACGACAATAATGCAATTTGTGTCAGTTATTTTCATGTTTGAGAGTGTAAGATCCTTATCTGTTGGGCTATAAAGATTGTAAATTCTTATTTTCACGTCCTTTATCATTATATCAACACCTATAATTTCTGTTTGGTTGTCAGAGATCACAGATACTTCGCTGCAAGGTATTGTATTTCGTGTAAGTATTAGAACTCCTCCTTTATGTCCTTCGCGGACGAAACGTGTGGCCTGATATCCCCTAACTGAAAATTTGTGCTTGGCGTTGAGGTGTGTCTCTTGAATGCATGCCACATCTATTCTATCTTTATGAAGACGCTGTGTCAGGGATTCTTTCTTGTTATAAACTCCTTCGGCATTCCACTGTAGTATGTTGAGTGTCCTTGGTATTTGGTCAATAGCTCTTAACCTACTCCTCTGTGCCTTGACTCCACAGCACAGGGGAAGGTGACCACCAGTAGTCATGGGTGGACCCCCTCGAGGCAGGGGGCCCGGCACTATCACCGCCTGATGGGACTTCACGGGATTAGCACCATAACGATTAATTTTCATCTGTGGCATCATGAAATGATAAAGTTACGTTGCACTGCTTTGTCAAGCCTGTGGCTCAGTACATCCGATTTCGACAAGCATATTTTGGGGTGCTTTCCCTAGCCTTTGACTGTCCCCAGTCTACCTACAAGGCAGCAGGTTTGTGCGTCACTTCGTCTGGTCCCTCTCCCTTGACCTGTCCGACATGGGTGACCCTACCAGTAGCTGTGCTACCGTCGGCATAGCTCTTGGGGTCATTGGAACGCGGAAGCCCCTCTACCTCGTCAAGGTGGACGCACGGCAGAGGGGAGAAAGCTGTCTATGCCAGCAATAACCAGTATTATGGTATGTCACAAGGCAGAGAGAAAGCCGTCTATGTCAGCAATAACCAGTATTATGGTATGTCACAAGGCAGAGAGAAAGCCGTCTATGTCAGCAATAACCAATATTATGGTATGTCACAAGGCAGAGAGAAAGCCGTCTATGTCAGCAATAACCAATATTATGGTATGTCACAAGACAGAGAGAAAGCCGTCTATGCCAGCAATAACCAATATTATGGTATGCCACAAGACAGAGAGAAAGCCGTCTATGCCAGCAATAACCAGTATTATGGTATGTCACAAGACAGAGAGAAAGCCGTCTATGCCAGCAATAACCAATATTATGGTATGTCACAAGGCAGAGAGAAAGCCGTCTATGCCAGTGTCATCGTCTTGCTCATGTCTAGGTATCTGAGCTCGGGTTCACACAGGCAACAATAACTCCGTTCAATCTGATATCGAACATTTATTGTATTTCAATATACAGTGCGTTGGCGCAGTGGGTTAACAATCCCGCGCTATGTTACATATCACAGATAGTTAACATCGTCACACATGGTTATCATAAACATTCTAGCAAACTATCTAGCCTATGTCTATATATCTATTGATATCTATTGAGTCCCTCTAAGGCAGGCCCTGTTGTCTCTCTGAAGTCCGTCTGTCCTCTGCCGGTCCACACGTGTCCCAATCCAACACGGGTGGTAACTCTGTCCGAGTTCCTCGTGAACCCCGCAATAGGCGGGCCACATCAGTGTCCACGGGACCCTGGACTCAATGACCAGTCCTTCGAGAAGGCTCTAGATTACTCTGGCCTCGAGTGACTCACTTCTATCCCTTGGGCGGGAGTTGCAGCCCTTTAATTAATATCTATAAATGTGAGGCGGTGACAGCCAGCAATAACCAATATTATGGTATGTCACAAGACAGAGAGAAAGCCGTCTATGCCAGCAATAACCAATATTATGGTATGTCACAAGGCAGAGAGAAAGCCGTCTATGCCAGCAATAACCAATATTATGGTATGTCACAAGGCAGAGAGAAAGCCGTCTATGCCAGCAATAACCAATATTATGGTATGTCACAAGGCAGAGAGAAAGCCGTCTATGCCAGCAATAACCAATATTATGGTATGTCACAAGGCAGAGAGAAATCCGTCTATGCCAGCAATAACCAATATTATGGTATGTCACAAGGCAGAGAGAAAGCCGTCTATGTCAGCAATAACCAATATTATGGTATGTCACAAGACAGAGAGAAAGCCGTCTATGTCAGCAATAACCACTATTATGGTATGTCACAAGGCAGAGAGAAAGCCGTCTATGTCAGCAATAACCAATATTATGGTATGTCACAAGGCAGAGAGAAAGCCGTCTATGCCAGCAATAACCAATATTATGGTATGTCACAAGGCAGAGAGAAAGCCGTCTATGCCAGCAATAACCAATATTATGGTATGTCACAAGGCAGAGAGAAGCCGTCTATGCCAGCAATAACCAATATTATGGTATGTCACAAGGCAGAGAGAAAGCCGTCTATGCCAGCAATAACCAGTATTATGGTATGTCACAAGGCAGAGAGAAAGCCGTCTATGCCAGCAATAACCAGTATTATGGTATGTCACAAGGCAGAGAGAAAGCCGTCTATGCCAGCAATAACCAATATTATGGTATGTCACAAGGCAGAGAGAAAGCCGTCTATGCCAGCAATAACCAATATTATGGTATGTCACAAGGCAGAGAGAAAGCCGTCTATGCCAGCAATAACCAATATTATGGTATGTCACAAGGCAGAGAGAAAGCCGTCTATGCCAGCAATAACCAATATTATGGTATGTCACAAGGCAGAGAGAAAGCCGTCTATGCCAGCAATAACCAATATTATGGTATGTCACAAGGCAGAGAGAAAGCCGTCTATGCCAGCAATAACCAATATTATGGTATGTCACCAGGCAGAGAGAAAGCCGTCTATGCCAGCAATAACCAATATTATGGTATGTCACAAGACAGAGAGAAAGCCGTCTATGCCAGCAATAACCACTATTATGGTATGTCACAAGGCAGAGAGAAAGCCGTCTATGTCAGCAGTGTAACAGTAAATTAGGGGGGGGCCCTGTGCAGA
>JACEFZ010015231.1:0-40000 GCA_014155875.1 Cepaea nemoralis
GGGGATTGAAATTTATGTCCCAAGTCAGGACGACAGGTCAAATTTTAGTCCAGGTTGTCCGGTGTAGGGGTTAAACTGCTTACCTCGGCATCAGCACAGCAGATGTTTAAGAACACGCATTTTTCCCCTTATGGTTTGGCACCAGCCTGAGGTATGTTGTCTGCCAGTGTAAATAACTGTACAGTGAATGTTGGGTAGCTGAAGTTTGGGGCTGAACTTATCACCCTGACATTACCGATCTAACAACAGTTTTTGAGTTTGTAGTCAGATGTATATCACTAAAATTAAGAGATCACATACTAAAGTAATAAATAAAAGTGTCCTAGTGGCGTGAAATGGAATATTGCTTGGGTAGCAAATCCATTACATGGAAAGTCTGAATCGAAAGCTCACTATGTGGGTGTCATCTGCAGACTGCATTCTTCTGGTTTCCGGTGGAACAGCCTGTGGTGACTGGAAGGCGCAATATACGGAAGTGAGGTTAAGCAGCCATGTGCAGGACGTGGTGATTCCTTGGGTAAGCCCAGTACCAGAGCGCTATGTGTCGGCTCTGCAATTATGGAAGCCTCCTTTGATGGTGGGGAATGAGGACTGACCAGGATGTCTTCAGCTGTTCTAAATGAGCCAGCTGGGATGGGGGAAAACACCACAACAGTGGGAGTCACATCGTCCTAAGAAACCCCCGGGAAGGTTAACTCTGGCAAAAAATGCCAGCAGAAGTGAATGTGTTGGCCTAACGGTGCAAGAACACAGCTCTACTGTAAACAGGCACAACGCAATCACGCCCAATAAAATTCTCTGGATGAACACAAAACAACATGCGTTCTTACCCATTCGATCATGCTGACCTGCCTCTTGGAAAGTGAACTAGAATACCTAACATTCTTGGATAAAAGTGAAAAACAGGAGGCCCAATATGTAAGTGGCACTCATTACAATCCAAAGGTAGATGGAAATCGTAAAGAACAGACCTTATTACTTCTGCCTGGGCACAATTATTAGAAAAGATAACCTACCCAAGGGTAGGCAAGAGTCCATTACCTCTGATGCAATCTGGTGGTTCCCATGGACTCTGTTATTCCCTTCCATCGTTTACATGGTCGGCCTCCTCTTCTGCTTCTGTTTGGTCTGTACATCATTGCTTGTTGTGGTATACTGTCAGTTGGTAATCTAGTTGTATGACCAAACCATTTAACTTGCTATTTTCTAATGAAATCTAGCACTGCCATAACCCCCACTTTGGTGCTGATTTCTTATCTTCTTTTTCTTCTTTGCGTTCATCCAGAGTATTTTTCAGATGTGATTGCGGTGTGTCTAGTTAGGCACCCTTGGGTTGAAACCCTCAAGCCAACACATCCGACTTTTAGCATGCTGTTTTGACCAGGTTAGCATTCCTGGGAGACTCTCACTTTTGTGGTACCGTCCACATCCCAGCTGGTCAAGTTGGAACAGTCAAAGACTTTGATCATCCCTCAAATGAAGGCAGGGACAGTCCATAGCATTTTCCGCCATCCAGGGTGGCTTCCATAATTGCAGGGCCGACACATAACGCCCTGGTGCTGGGCTCACCGAGGGAATTGTCACATACTGCTCATGGCTGCTTTAAATCCTCAATTCAATATATTGGGCATTTCGTTCGCCCCGGGCCTTTCCCGCACAAACCAGACCGGTCTGCAGACAGTATCCACTCAGCGAGTTTTCATTTCGGTCATGTGCTTGTCGTTGTGCCCATCAGAGCTGTTCCAGACACGACGGACATTCGGAAAACTACCTAGTCAGAGCTTTTCCGAACAAGAGCAGGTTTCGGAAACTAGGTAGTCAAGAGCTGTTCCTAGCACGAGACATTTCACTCGGACGTAAATGCATAGTGCCAATTATTATTTTCTACCCGTAGGACGGCAATTCCGGCTTCAGCGAGCATTTTTAATGAGGTTAGCCTTCCTCTGGTTTCGAGACACGTTAGACTTATTGTTGTGATGTCGCCCCATCTCAGCTGGTCAAGAAAGAACAGTCAGAAACATAATGGTCAGCCCGCAAGGGAAGGCAGGGGCAGACCATGGGCATTCCCTGCTATCCAAGGCGGCTTCCATTATTGCAGAGCCGGCACATACTGCTCTGAGACTGGGCTCACCCAAGGAATTGCCACATCCTGCTCACAGCTGCTTTGATTCCTCACTTCCATGTATTGGGCATTTCGCTTGGCACTGGTCGCTCAAGCACAAACCAGGAATGGACAGTCTGTGGATGACATCCACTAGGTAAGCTTTCACTTCGGATTACGCAATGGATTCGCTAGTCATGCGTTCCATTTCGTGTTAGACATTTTTCCATCTTTGACTACACTCTACTGAGCATAGATACAGACATTTTTCGTAACCATTTCGTGCAACTGGGGCGCTTTTCTTCCTTTAGTGCTCACGAGGTAGACTACATGTGCTGCCGGCTCAGCACCTTACCTCCGTGCATTAGTGATATAGAAACAGCAAGGCCCCCGCTGAGAACCTTCGAAATAAGTATCTGAACTAAGCATATAGCGTGCTCAGCCTTTCACCTCCATTTTTCGATAGGTTTGTATCGGCCCGGCTCTCGGGTCTAAGGATTAATGGCTTAGAGGCGTTCAGCCTTAACCCTCAGCTGAGAGCCTTAGTGCTTGGGTCTGGGCCAAGACCATCTGCCTTCGTGCACCTGATTTAAACTTTTGACTGCTATCCTCAGTCTACCTGCTTCCTATAGACAGACTCAAATATGTTGTTTAGCATGCACAACTTGCATGTTGGACCTCTGGTCATTTATCCTTGTCTAAAAGGCTGAGTATTCTTTCTCACTACCTGAAAGAGTAGGTTGACGTGTAATTGCATTAGACACATAAACGGTTCTTTGACATATTTTCAACCCTATACTGGGAACAAACTTCGTACCTTATGAACCTGAGGCTTGATATTGAATCCAAGAAATGTGAATCCAAATATGGGCATTATCTAACCAAGAAAGGTCTAGTTAAATATAGATAAAATATGGATACTGACCGCCCGTGTGTTGTCAGGGCCCATAAGGGAAGCAAAGTATAGCAACAGTGTAGCCTACCATGCCTGTCGTAAAAGGCGACTAAGGAGGCTTGATGGTTCCGTCTCCCTGCTACTGAGTGCGTGCGTGGCGCGACACTGTGAGCTGTGAGTTTCGTGTGAAATGCTTTTGAATGTTCCCGAGGTTTTTTGGAACGTGACTGCATGTTCGGAGCGATGGCAGCTGGCTATGTCCAGAGTTGACCGGTTTTTGCCTTATGCAGAAATGCGTGGCTGCTGGGCTTCTGGTTGACTGCCACTGCCATTGACGATGAACTGTATTTTCGTGGACTGTGTGGGTGAACATCTAGGAAACATCCAGATGGGAAAATGACTGCCGATTCCATCAAAGATGAACTGGGTGTTTCGTGGGGGACTTATGTTGACATTCTGGCTGCAGCATTATGCACAGTGTATCTGTGCTGGCTGTTGTTTGTTGAGACCCCTGTCTTTTCCATTGGGCAGTGGGGAGCGTTTTGTGTGATATTCACTGGCACAGGAACGGAGCGTAATGGGGACGACCCGTTGCTGTGAAGTTGGAACCGCATCTAACTAATGGATACTGAAAAAATGCATTACCTAAGGTTGTTGCACTTATCCACTGACCTATTAAGGTAGTGGGTCTGACATCTAGCTTTCTCTAGGATGACCTATGGCCATGCTGCGAAAATTACAATTAAATGGCAGTTGATTAAAAAGATAGGGTGGATAGGCTGGTGCCAGGCAAACACTTCAATTTAAAAGTTCTAACCGCAAAAATATATGTATAGCACGTATGGTTCAGATGTGTACTATCCACCGATTTCTCATTATATAGTGGGCATATGAGATTGCTTGCTTGCGGTCACTGGCTATAAGAAATCCTGTATGTCGGGTGAAGACATCCTGTTGTCCAACATCAGTGCGATGTCATACAGGACTTGAGGTTTGCATGAGTATCCGTTGTCCCATGTCTGGCTTATTGGTGTGCAGACTGGTGGTTCCTAGGCATGCAGGCAGATACTCTCTGGCTTCGGAGGAATCAACGACCCTACTGATCTCAGCCAAGACCCCGAAGGGACCTGGTGCCCAGGGCGCAAGGCGAAGACATGTCAGTAGGTCTTGGCCAGTATAGAACCTGGCCCTGGTGCCTTGGAAACACCTGCGCCCCGGCATATGAGATCACCTGTGGTGTTATTGAGACCTGTATGGAAAGCCACAGACAAGTAACTATAACTAAATATACATGCTCTAGCTTGAGCTATTACACTTTAGTATATCTTTACTGTTATCAAAACATTCACATATTTGAGTTTGTTGACTTTTGACCAGAGTGTCTTGACTTTTAGCTGGTAATCTTGACAAGGAGATATGGATAAAAAAGAGTGCCAGCATCAGCAGAAACTGAGACATCAGATGCTTCAACATCAGCAGCTGCATGACCAACAGCATCTGCCTCAACAGCAGCCGCCTCAACAGCAGTTTCATCAGTCACAGCGGCGGCAAATTTGGGACATGCAGGACATTCTGCAAGAGCAGAACTGTCAGTACACTGACTACTTTCTGGACTTGGATAACTTTCTGTACAGGCAGCACTTTCTGGACAGACAATATTTTCAGCATATGCAGGACTTTCTGGACATGCTGTACTCTCAGTATAGGCAGCTTCATCAGCAGGTGCAAATGGCAAGCCAACCTCAGCCACAGCCACAGTCCAGGCCTGTATATGAGTTTATTCCCTGCCTGCCTTATATATCACATTCCCAGGGATATACTACTATCACCTATGGAACAATGCTCATGCAAGGTTAGTCTGTTTTTACATTCTTAAGATTGATATTGTTTGGTTGTTAGTTTGCTTACACGTGCCCTTGTGATCTGGCTTCAACAGGCCAGTTTATTTCAGGGGCAGTTCCAGCTTTGTCAAATGGCTTCTCCTTTTACCCTCTATCCCCCAATGAGGGCTTATGTCCTCAGTCAGCTCACTCCAAGCTCCCTCTCTTTAGCTATCCCAAGCCGGTCTGTCCATGTCCTACCCATTTTGTTCATTTATGTTTCTACTTCTCCATGAGTTATTAGGTTTTCCTCTTTTTCTGTTCTCTCAGATTTTCTCAATAGTTTAGTCGATGGATCAACATCACTGCACATGGGTGTAACCCATAATTATCCCCAGATTTTATTTTTTATGGCCTATCTGGCATCATCACCTTTTCTACCACTTGGTTCATTTGTCTAGTTCTCTCCTTGAGCTCCATATTGGTGATTTTGTTATACCATTTTATCCCTTCTGTTTTGTGCAGGTGCCAGTTAGTGAATGTTTGTAGTTTATTTGTAATAACTTTTGTTGTTCTCAATGTTTCTGATCCATACAGCAGTACTGATTTAACTTGCCTTTGTCTTGCCACTGGACTCAGGCGAGAGAGTGAGGTCGACGGATTGCGCAACTCTTCCTCACTTAAATCCAGTTCATCGTGCAAGTCATTCTTTATCCACACTGCTGTATGCTTGTAAAATTTGGACTGTTTACCAGCGACACGCTAGGAAATTAAACCACTTCCACACAGTCTGCCTAAGGAAGCTACTGAAGATTAAATGGCAAGACAAGATCCCAGACACTAAAGTCCTAGAAAGAGCATCCATGCCCAGTATCCACACTCTACTGATGAAGAATCAGATTCGCTGGGCTGGTCACTTAACTCGCATGCCAGATCACAGGCTCCCTAAACGAATTTTTTACGGCGAGTGGCGTTGTGGTCAATGCTCCCAAGGTGGCCAGAGGAAACGCTTTAAAGACACTGAACACCTCACTGAATGCTGTTTGAATTCATTATGACTCCTGGGAGACTGCAGCCAGAGACCGAAATTCGTTGCGTACATCATTACGCAAGGGTGCAGTCATGTGTGAGGCAACCAGGACTGCAAGAGCTGTGAAGAAAAGGCAGGACAGAAAAACCACTGCAGGAAATCCTCCTCTGGAAATGTCAAGCATTCTTTGCCCACATTGACAAAGAACATTTCGAGCCAAAATAGGCCTTACCAGCCATCTTAGAGCTCACGGCTCCATAATTTCAACCCCACTGGATGGAATGAATGGTCATCATCATTCTTGTTGGACAAACAACACTGATTTAACATTAACTGAACATTAACTTCAACTTGTTTTGATTTTCACACATTTCCAAGTTATATAAAAACTGTAACCTTTGGTTCTTATTCTGTCTTGGTTTCATACCCTTTGTCTACAGTGCTACCTTAAGTGTGTCTTTTTAAGTAAAGTTTTCCCCAGGGAAATCAAGTTATCATTTTGCTTGATTTATTGTCTTTCCTCTATGAATTTAAACCTAGTCCATTGTGACTTCCATCTAATGTTAGTTTTCCCGCATCAGATTTTGTGTGTGAGACAGATGGGCAGAGTTGTCAGTAAAGTTCAGATCATTAAACTGCTTTGTTAAGGGAGTCCATTTGATTCCATGTTGTCTTCATAATCAGTGAGAATAGTCACTTTAGCGAACTAAAGAAGTAAGGGTAACAAGAAGCATCACTGACTCCTGTTCTTATCTCAAAGGTCTCCGTTATTTACACCTCCCATAGGACCCTGCCCTTCATGTCACTATGTTGCCCATACCACATTAATGATTTTATGTGGTATTCCGTAAACCTCAATTTCCATATATATCCTAGCTATGCTATCAAAGGCCTTTTTGTAATCCACAAATCCAATATAAAGTGATGCAGTTGCTTCAATGTTGTTTTCTGTTATGTGCAATGTATGTCAACTAGCTACAAAATTTGAGAAGCTCTGTAATTATCTTGGATGAAGATGTGTCAAGTTATGGAATGGGTGAACTCACGTTATTACATGACCTAACATATATGGTCTAACACTTCACATTATTACAGTAGTATCTGCCAGGCCCCGGGAAGGTTAACCCGGTAACAAATGCCCGCAGAAGTCGGATGTGTCGGCCTAACGGCGCAAGAACGCAGCTCTGCTGTAAACAGGCACAACACAATCACGTCCGGAAAAAAAGTCCGGATGAACGCAGAAGAAGAAGAATCTGCCAGGCATTGGCACTTGTGTGGGTGGGTGGGGGTGGCCCAGAGTAGAACATGACAACAGAACTGTAAGGTGCTTCTACAGCCCATGGAGAACATGTCAACAGAACTGTAAGGTGCTTCTACAGCCCATGGAGAACATGACAACAGAACTGTAAGGTGCTTCTACAGCCCATGGAGAACATGACAACAGAACTGTAAGGTGCTTCTACAGCCCATGGAGAACATGACAACAGAACTGTAAGGTGATTCTACAGCCCATGGAGAACATGACAACAGAACTGTAAGGTGCTTCTACAGCCCACGTTTGGGCATATGGAAATCAAAATGTATGATGCTTCTTCAGCCCAGGGTGGAACATGAAAACAACACTGTGAGGTGCTTATAGCCCAGGGTAGGACATATGACATTAGGGACGCATTCTGTTTGATACGGAATAAACTATGTGACAGTGTTCAAAATGAGTGTATGCTGTGAAGTATATCTTTCTCAGCGAGTTTCTGTTAATATGTGTGTTTTGTTATGGTGAGTTGTATGTTGTCACCAGGAAGGTTAACCCGGTCAACAAATGCCCGCAGAAGTCGGATGTGTCGGCCTAATGGCGCAAGAACGCAGCTCTGCTGTAAACAGGCACAACGCAGTCACGTCCGGAAAAAAAAAACTCCGGTTGAACGTAGAAGTAGTATGTTGTCAAATGTATATCGTTCAAGTTTACATTGTTACATGGGTTGTATGTTGTTACATATTAGGTGCTGTTTGAAAAAGTTATTGTCAGAATATCACTGGGTGAACTAACATACTGATATGCCCTTTGACAGTGTCTTCCAGATGAGAATTAAATTTGTCAATAGTAACACGTCAATTTCATTGTTCACAAATTGTCTCTTAATGATCAAGTATGAGTTTGACATTTCCCTTGGGAAGGTTAACCCGGTCAACAAATGCCCGCAGAAGTCAGATGTGTCGGCCTAATGGCGCAAGAACGCAGCTCTGCTGTAAACAGGCACAGCGCAGTCAATCTGAAAAAAAAAATCCGGATGAATGCAGAAGAAGAAGAAGTTTGACATTTCTCTTCACATTATATGCACTGAATTATTGGACATTTGGGATACTAGTCTTGTTTGTTCTAACAGTGAACTATTTTTGGGTCCATATTTAGATGTCATAAAAACTCATTTACTGCCAATATAGTACCTTGTGGTGTATGGAAGAGGGGTCTTTGAGCCTGAGGAATTAAGGCCGCCTGGCTAGTGCAGTCGCTGCAAACTGTGCAGGTTAGGATTATCTTTTTGCCCCCGACAGAAAAAAATACCACACCTTACCGAGGGATCGAACCCAGGTCTCCCGAATGAGAGTCGGCCACTCGGCCAGCTGCATGTATCTGTTTATATTAACACATGACATGCCCAAGGATATTGTTGTTATATCTTGACAGGCTATATTTTATTATTGATGTGTTTTCTGACAGGTAACTCCAATCAAGAAGAGAACAGACTAACTTCTGATGTCCATAATGAAACAAGGCGCAACAGTGAAGCTCCGGATTCAGACCAGGACGCTGTTCCAAATTCTGTTGGACAAGAAGGTAATGCTTAATGGCTTATTGTTGGTAGTTTAGTAAAACAATGTACCAGTAGCACATAATGGAGCCTGTCGTGAAATACTTGAGATAACAGTACTATGGCGCTACGGTGCACTTTTAAATTAAACATGAAATTCCATAGTAACAGACAGCAATCATGGTGTGTACAGCACATGGCTTCATAGTAATGTTGCAGTCAGTAGAAATCTCTGCTGTTGCCTCTTACGACATGTATGGTAGGGTAATATTACTATTTGCTGCCTTAGGGTCTCTGTAGTGTGGTCACTGACTAGTGATAGAGTTATTAACGCCAAAGTAGTGACAAGAAGACTATTTGAAGAAAACTGAAGGAAGAAATGATCAAAGTGACCTTTTATGATCTAGGTTGCATGAAGTTACAGGTCCCAGAGATAATCTAGACACCTAGCAGTGGCCAGGTTGAGGGGAGATAAAGAGAACAGCAGCAACTTGTTCTTCTTATTCTGTGTTCATCCGCAGAGATTTTCGGTCATGATTGTACCTGTTTACAGCAGGGCTGCGTTCTTGTGCCATTAGGCCGAAAAACCAGACTTCTGTTGTCATTTATTGACCGAGTTACCGTCCCGGGGGTTTCGTTGGACATTTGACTGTTGTGTTATCCCCCACCCCAGAAGAATGCAGTCTGCAGATGACATCCACACTGAGCTTTCGACTCAGATTTTCCATGTAATAGATGTGCTATCCAAGCAATATTCCATTTCGTGCCACTAGGACACTTTTTCCACCTTGACGCCCACGCTGAGCTTTCATTCGGACTTTCCACGTAGTGGATTTGCTAGCCAACAATATTCCATTTCATGCCCCATGGGAAGCTTTTACTACCGAAATACCTGTGGTATGAAGCGTGGCAGTCTTAGGTACTTCTTCATGCACCTTTAGATGTCAACCTGAATGTAGTTAAAGTAAGCTGCGGTCAACTTGAGCATGTTGATATCTCCATAGAGTTTGTCCTCAAATGAAGCAGATGAGAGAATATCTTTCTCTGTTCTGCATATATTGGGCACTCCTGCAGCAAATTTTTAGCTGTCATTTTACCAATTCCACAGTTACATTCATTGTATCTCCTATCTTTAGTTTATTGAACAAGTAGTATTTCAGCCTGTTATGTCCTGTGCAGAGTCTGAAGATTGCTACTTGTTCTCTTCGTCGAGTTTGTAATATACATCATCTTCCTGGTGGCCTGGATGCTCTGATTCCCATTTGGTTCTATAAGTGCTTTTTATAAACCTCTTTGTCTCATAAGTAATGTCTATGCCAGGCTGAGATAGTCGTCCACCCTCTTTTGCCAGTCTATCAGCCTCTTCATTTCCAGGTATACTGCAATATGATGGGATCCATTGTATTATAATAACCTTTTTGGATTTCTGACATAGCCCATGGAGCATTTCTGCTGCAGTTTTCAAAGCTTCTCCCTCTACTTTGAGGTTACTTGAAAAAGTTTCCAATCGGCACTGACCGTTTTTTTTCCCACCCCATTTTTTAAATTTAGGAGAATCCTCCATTTTCTATTGAATTTTTGGCTGATCCATCTGTATATGCATGGATCCAATTACTGCTTGGGTAATGTGGTTTAGGACGATTTTTCTTCTTTCTGTTTCAGTCTGAGTGTTCTTTTTCTCAATACCATGAATGTTTTCTATCATCTCAGGCAGTTGCTGTTGTCTCCAAGCTGGGAACTTGTGTGCATTGTAAATAGGTTTGACTGTTGGTATGTTAAGAATATGATCTGCCCTAATCTTTTGTTTTGCAGTTTCTACAAAGTTGCTACGCTTCAGTCTTCTCATTCTGAAACCATAAACCTGTTATACATAGGGTGGTCTGTCAATCTTCCTAAATTTTTCTGCTTATCTGCAATGCCATATTCCAGTTATGGCCTCACCCATCCAGTATATAACTTCTTGAGAACTTTCTCATCTGCTCCCCACTTTGTACCAGCAAGCTTTTTCATGATTGTCATTCTTTGCCTTGCTCTTGTTCGATTTTTCTCAACCTGTGTCTTCCATGTCAGGCGACGATCAAAGGTGACTCCTAGATAGTTTGGATTTTCTTCATGGCACAATATTTTTCCATTCAATACCAGCTTAGGTTGCTCAGTTTTATTTGAGAGGGAGAACACTGTGCATGTTGTTTTCTCCTCACTTATCTTCACTAGCCATGATTTGGACCAGTCTTCTAGCGCTAATACGGCTTGCTGTATTCTGCTGTTAGCTGTACTAATATATTCTTCAGATGTCCATATGGCTAGGTCATCTGCAAAGGAGGATGTGTGTACTCTGGCTGGAATATTTTCCCGTGGTGTCATTTATATATGCTGGGAATGTTTGTGAAAGAACTCCTCCTTGGGGGACACCTTGCTCCAACAGCATCATTTTGCTGGTTTGTCCTTGTACTTTTGTCCTGTTCTGTTCTCAAGGTAGTGGCTGATCACAGATCCATTGTACATTTTCCCACAAACATGCATTGTTTGCAGTTTTACTTTCAGTCCTTCCTTCCATGCTTTATCAAATGCTTTTTCTAAATCTATCCAAACAGCTAGTGTGTGCTTTTTCTCATGGAAGGCATCCTCTATTTCCTGAGCTATATAGTTTTTGATCTTCAGTGGATCTGTACTTTCTGAATCCTGCTTGGTGTGGTGTTAAGAGTTGGTTTTCTTCCAGATGCCATGTTAGCCTGCCATTGATAATGTGTTCATTAATTTTCCTACACAGCTAAGTAGACTGATAGGTCGATAGCCATTTGGTTCTTCCAGGTCTTTTCCTTTCTTTGGGATGGTAATAGTATAGCTTCCTTCCGTGCCTGTGGTACTATTCCCTCTCTTCCAGCTGTAATTTAGGACTGCTAGTAGTTTCTTTTTTGCCTTAGTGCCTAGTCCTATTAGCATTTCATTTGTGATTCCATCCTTTCCTGGTGATTTATTCTTTTTTAGGGTATTCATTGCCTGTTCCATTTCTTCCATTGTTAGATTTGCCATCATATATTCTGCTGCTGTCTCTGTATTTCTATGATGTATCTGTTTGTCTTTGATTGCTTTCTTCTGTTTGGTTTTATTATGTGTGGTTTGCACTAGCATAGTTTCCCCATAGGTGCATTTGCAGCCTTTTTTCCTGTAAGCATGGCATTTCCTTGTTTAATAATTTTTTTTTTCTGAGTCCTTCATTGTTCATGGCTTTCACTAGTTTCCATAGTTTTTATAGTATAATATACAGTATTTATATTTTCACAATATTTGTCTGTTAGTATGGCAAATCTGTCCCCACTCAGCTCGTTTGTAATTCCAGTGAGGCAAAGGCTTTTGCTCCCGTGGAACATACTCCATATTCATTACTATTTTATCTTTATGATGATTTGTTAGAAACTCCTTCGGCATTCCACTGTAGTATGTTGAGCATATGTTGAGCATGTTTGGTCAATAGCTCTTACCCTACTCCTCTGTGCCATTCACCAGTAGTATTGAGTGGACCCCTTCGAGGCAGGGATCACTGGATTAGCACCATACTGAGTAATTTTAATTTGTGACATCATGGTTTGTGTAACGTTGCACTGTTTTGTCAAGTATGTGGCTCTGTGCATCCGATTTCGACAAGCATTTTTTGGGTATACTCTCCAAGGCCTTTGACTTCCCAGTCTACCTGTGAGGCAGAAGGTGTGTCTCTCTTGGTCAGGTACCTGTTCGACATGGGAGACCTTACCAGCAACAGGGCTACCATCAGCATAGCTCTTGGGGTCATTGAAACACGCAAGGCCCCCCCCCCCCCCCCCCCACCACCACCACAACAAGGTGGAAACATGTCAGAGAGGGCAACTTGTTCAAAGGCTGCAGACTTAGGTATCCCTGCTACACATAACCTGTATATCAAAATGGACCCCCCAGTCCCCCTTTCTCACAAGGAAACAGGGAGACAAAAATAGCACAAACTTTCACCCTGTCTCTGTTCTAATTGTAAGTATTAATGTTGAATAATATTATTTTATATATTAATATTAAACACAAAGCGCTCTCCACGGGAGAAGCACCAACAGTAATGTTTGGGTTTGCCTAATCAATACTTAGATTATTGATATACTGAGCTTAGATCACTTTATAGCCTTAACATCACTGTGGCTTGTGTTAGATATACTCTTAATGGCGTTGTGGGATTTCTTTGTAGAAACTGCAAAACGAAAGATTAGGGCAGATCCTATACTTAACATATTAACAGTCAAGCCCATTTACAATGCACACAAGTTCCCAGCTTGGAGACAGCAGCAACTGCCTGAGATGATAGAAAACATTCCTGGTATTGAGAAAAAGAACACTCAGAATGAAACCGAAAGAAGAAAAATAACCCTAAATTACATAAAAGAACATTACCCAAGCAGCAATTGGATCCATGCATATACAGATGGATCAGCCAAAAATTCAATAGAAAATGGAGGAGGAAGTCTCCTAAATTTAAAAAATGGAGCGAAAAAACAGTCAGTTGCAACTGGAAAATTTTCAAGTAACTTCAAAGCGTAGGTGGAGGCTTTGAAAACTGCAGCAGAAATGCTCTTGATGGAGGAAAATGAGAAGCAAATAGCTATCTTCAGCTGTCTCAATACTGAAGAGCAAAAACAGCACAGAACTAGCTGACCTAAGAGCAGCACTCCATGGTCTATGCCAGAAATCCAAAAATGTTGTAATACAGTGGATCCCATCACATTGCAGTATACCTGGAAATGAAGAGGCTGACAGACTAGCAAAAGAGGGCGGACGACTGCCACAGCCTGACATAGACATAACCTACAATGAGGCAAAGAGGTTTATAAAAAGCACCTATAGAGCCAAATGGGAAACAGAGCATCCAGGCCACCAGAAGGATGATGCATATTACAAACTCGAACAAGTAGCAATCTTCAGACTCCGCACAGGACATAACAGGCTGAAATACCAGTTCAATAAACTAAAGATAGGAGATACCGATGAATGTAATTGTCGAACTGGAAAAATGACAGCTAAACATTTGCTGCAAGAGTGCCCAATATATGCAGAACAGAGAAAGATATTTTGGCCCACACCTGCTTCATTTGAGGACAAGCTCTATGGAGATATGAACAAGCTCAGGTTGACTGCAGCTTACTTTAACTACATTCAGGTTGACATTTAAAGGTGCATGAAGAAGTATTTAGACTGCCACACTTCATACCACAAGCATGTCGGTTACACAAGCCTCCCAGAGGTCTGAAATGGAATATTGCTTGGATAGCAAATCCATTACGTGGAAAGTCCGAATCGAAAGCTCACTTTGTGGGCTTCATAAAAGGTGGAAAAAGTGTCCTAGTGGCACAAAATGGAATATGCTCGGATAGCAAATCCATTACGCGAAAAGTCCGAATCGAAAGCTCACTATGTGGATGTCATCTGCAGACTGCAATCTTCTGGATTCCAGAAGAACAGCCTATGGTGAACGGAAGGCCCAATATACGGAAGTGAGGCTAAGCAGCCATGTCCAGGACGTGACGATTCCTTGGGTGAGCCCAGTACCAGAGCGCTGTGTGTTGGCTCTGCAATTATGGAAGCCTCCTTGGATGGCGGGGAATGCCCATGGTCTGTCCCGGCCTTCCCTTGAGGGCTGACCAGGATGCCTTTGGCTGTTCTATATGGGCCAGCTGGGGTGGGAGATAACACCACAACAGTGAGAGTCTAACGTCCTAAGAAACCCCCGGGAAGGTTAACCCGGTCAACAAATGCCCGCAGAAGTCAGATGTGTCGGCCTAGCGGCGCAAGAACGCAGCTCTGCTGTAAACAGGCACAACACAATCACGTCCGGAAAAAAACGTCCGGATTAACGCAGAAGCAGAAGAAGAAATACCTCAATATTATTTAAATTTACAAATTACCTCAATACCACAGACAGCACACCACTTAATTAAGAGAATGTGTGGTATAAATTGGACCACTGATAATACTGGTTTCAGCATATCAATTTTTGAATGTCCACTTTTTGGACTGACAAAATATGCATCCAGCCAAGTCGCATTTAGTGTGAGGAAATAGGCCCAGAAGTTGTATTTGGTTTGGCGGGTAGGCAGTCCGTGGCCAGGCTGGCCCCATTTGACCAAAATAGATAAATTAACATGAGCCAAACTAACTTCTAATCAACTCTTAAGATGTTTAAGGTAACATGCATACATATACAAAGTGTATTCCTAATATATCACTTAATCTAAGCAAGATGAGACGCGCTGGCTAGGGACTAGGGCTTTCGCTATAGTCCAGGTAATACGTCATGTTCCATGGCATAACTTTCTTTCCACTATTGTAACTGACTCAGAAAGCATGCTGAGTAGGGTGAGAACAGGCAAGCTTCATGCAGAGTGGCTTGCTTCGCTTCGGAAGTCACGGGTGACAAGCATTGTCTGGATCTTTTCTCCGGGGCATTCTGGTGTGCTGGCTCTGCAAAACTTGGTGGAGTATTGATGCATGATAAGGCAGACGTGGTTGCGGCCTTGTGGGAGCACATGCACACCTTGGAGGAGCAAATGGATCACCATGGTCAGGCAAGAATGCGACAGCGAGGGGATCTGGCAGACGATCGATACTCAGAGGAAAGGCAAGACGGACATATAATCAGATTGCTACTGGTACTATTAGTGTTGGAACTCTTCGCTGGCTGCTGAGGATGGGGACGGAGCGCTTATGGGAATGCCCCGAATGCTGTGATGTCGGTTCCTAAATCAACAAATCAAACTTTCTTTCCACTAAGAAATTAGTCTCCTTAATACCCACTTTTCAAGGCTATTTTATTATTCATTCTTTCAACTATGTCCCATGTTTCCATCTTTTACAGTAGTTATATACATTTGTCTCGCAGTAAGTTTGTTATATTTGTGTTTCATGTTGACAAATTTGCCCTTTGCTTCTGAATTTGTTTATTGCAATCCATGCTAATACTTTTTTGAGGCTCGATCTGGTATTGCATCCGTAAAGATATCAAACAGTATTGATTCAATTTTGGTTTCCTGTTTATAGTAAGAGCACACAACCTGATTCAGTTTGACAGTTGATCAGACTTAGCACTGTATACATGTACTTGGTCATGTGACTTATATACTTTCTGTATATGAGTACTTGGTCATATGACTTAACACTATGTGTATACTGGTACATGGTGATGTTTGTTAATGTACAGGACACCAATGTATTTGTGTTTACATTTGATCTATACTGGGTTTATATAAAATTGAGACCTATGATGCTATTTCAATGGTTGGATACAAATTCTGTCTATATTCCATAGTTGGATTCAGGTGGATGATAGAGCTGGCTAATGATGACACTGTTTTAGTGGTGGTTAGTTGGTCATGTGTCGAAGTATACTTGATCCTGCAGCAAGGCACAGTTGTCATTTGAAGGTGACAGGTTCGAATCCCAATAGTTCACTATATCTTTCAATAGTCTGGTGTCCTCTACTTCTTTCTTGTACTTTTATGAACGCCAAACAATACATGTTTTTTTTATGAATTTGGTTTTCTGCCTTAGCACTGTATGTATTCACGCACTTGGTCATCTTAGTACTGTATGTATACTTGTAATTGGTCACCTAAGTATTATATGTATACAGGTTCTGGGTCATCTGACTTAGCACTGTATGTATACAGGTACATCTTCACCATGGTAGGACATAAGACAACAAAACTGTAATATAAAAAAACAACTATGTTGTTTGTATAGCCTAGGGTAGAACAGATTTGTTTACTACAGAATAAACTGGCATTGTTCGAAAGATTATATGCTGTCAAGTGTGTCTTGTTCAGTGAGTTTATGTTAAAATGAATAACTTGTAAATCTTTTAATGTATGTTCAGTGAGTTGTGTTGTGAAAGTGATTTGTATTTTGTCAAATGCATATTGTTCATTGAGTTTGTCAGTGAGTTTTATGTTCTCACTTTTTGATGATGATGTACCATTTATTGCCATTGAACAAATTGTTTCAAACTGCTTGTTTTAAAAAGCTGTTTCATGCTATCAATACATTATATGGAGATCAGTATGGCTCGTAGTTAAACATCCAATGCACTGATGCTGAGTTCAACCCCTACACCGGTCAGTTGGACAAAAATGTTGACTTCTCTTCCTTGACTTGGGGATTTAATTTGCAAGTACCTCAGAAGTCTGAGTGGGTTCGGTTCGCCTGATGGCGAGGGACACTGGTAATGGAGTAAAGCTGACTCACATGAAACAAAACAGTCCAGTGATACTATAAATAGTAGCATGTGGTTGGACTACACTTGAGTTCAAAGCGAGCAAACGATAAAACATATTGTGTTTGTTGCTTATTGCTAAACATTTTGCTGTCTCAAGTTTGTGTTGTTGATATATCGCTGTATACTGTTGTGGTTGTTGTCAAACAGGTGTCTAACAAGTTGTATGCTTATAAGATTTCACATTTTATAACCATGTAGCAAGCAATGTGCACTCTCACCACAGCCCACATTTTATAACCATGTAGCAAGCAATGTGCACTCTCACACCACAGCCCACATTTTATAACCATGTAGCAAGCAATGTGCACTCTCACCACAGCCCACATTTTATAACCATGTAGCAAGCAATGTGCACTCTCACACCACAGCCCACATTTTATAACCATGTAGCAGGCAATGTGCACTCTCACCACAGCCCACATTTTATAACCATGTAGCAAGCAATGTGCACTCTCACCACAGCCCACATTTTATAACCATGTAGCAAGCAATGTGCACTCTCACCACAGCCCACATTTTATAACCATGTAGCAAGCAATGTGCACTCTCACACCACAGCCCACATTTTATAACCATGTAGCAAGCAATGTGCACTCTCACCACAGCCCACATTTTATAACCATGTAGCAAGCAATGTGCACTCTCACCACAGCCACATTTTATAACCATGTAGCAGGCAATGTGCACTCTCACCACAGCCCACATTTTATAACCATGTAGCAAGCAATGTGCACTCTCACCACAGCCCACATTTTATAACCATGTAGCAAGCAATGTGCACTCTCACCACAGCCCACATTTTTATAACCATGTAGCAAGCAATGTGCACTCTCACCACAGCCCACATTTTATAACCATGTAGCAAGCAATGTGCACTCTCACCACAGCCCACATTTTATAACCATGTAGCAAGCAATGTGCACTCTCACCACAGCCCACATTTTATAACCGTGTAGCAAGCAATGTGCACTCTCACCACAGCCCACATTTTATAACCGTGTAGCAAGCAATGTGCACTCTCACCACAGCCCACATGTTATAACCGTGTAGCAAGCAATGTGCACTCTCACCACAGCCCACATGTTATAACCGTGTAGCAAGCAATGTGCACTCTCACCACAGCCCACATTTTATAACCGTGTAGCAAGCAATGTGCACTCTCACCACAGCCCACATTTTATAACCGTGTAGCAAGCAATGTGCACTCTCACCACAGCCCACATTTTATAACCATGTAGCAAGCAATGTGCACTCTCACCACAGCCCACATTTTATAACCATGTAGCAAGCAATGTGCACTCTCACACCACAGCCCACATTTTATAACCATGTAGCAAGCAATGTGCACTCTCACCACAGCCCACATTTTATAACCGTGTAGCAAGCAATGTGCACTCTCACCACAGCCCACATTTTATAACCAGTGTAGCAAGCAATGTGCACTCTCACCACAGCCCACATTTTATAACCATGTAGCAAGCAATGTGCACTCTCACCACAGCCCACATGTTATAACCGTGTAGCAAGCAATGTGCACTCTCACCACAGCCCACATTTTATAACCGTGTAGCAAGCAATGTGCACTCTCACACCACAGCCCACATTTTATAACCGTGTAGCAAGCAATGTGCACTCTCACCACAGCCCACATGTTATAACCGTGTAGCAAGCAATGTGCACTCTCACCACAGCCCACATTTTATAACCATGTAGCAAGCAATGTGCACTCTCACCACAGCCCACATTTTATAACCATGTAGCAAGCAATGTGCACTTCACACCACAGCCCACATGTTATAACCATGTAGCAAGCAATGTGCACTCTCACCACAGCCCACATTTTATAACCTGTAGCAGGCAATGTGCACTCTCACCACGCCCACATTTTATAACCATGTAGCAAAGCAATGTGCACTCTCACCACAGCCACATTTTATAACCATAGTAGCAAGCAATGTGCACTCTCACCACAGCCCACATTTTATAACCATGTAGCAAGCAATGTGCACTCTCACCACAGCCCACATTTTATAACCATGGTAGACAAGCAATGTGCACTCTCACCACAGCCCAACATTTTATAACCATGTAGCAAGCAATGTGCACTCTCACCCAGCCCACATTTTATAACCATGTAGCAAGCAATGTGCACTCTCACCACAGCCCACATTTTATAACCATTAGCAAGCAATGTGCACTCCCTTACCACAGCCCAACATTTTTATAACCATGTAGCAGGCAATGTGCACTCTCACCACAGCCCACATTTTATAACCATGTAGCAAGCAATGTGCACTCTCACCACAGCCCACATTTTATAACCATGTAGCAAGCAATGTGCACTCTCACCACAGCCCACATTTTATAACCATGTAGCAAGCAATGTGCACTCTCACCACAGCCCCACATTTTATAACCATGTAGCAAGCAATGTGCACTCTCACCACAGCCCACATTTTATAACATGTAGCAAGCAATGTGCACTCTCACCACAGCCCACATTTTATAACCATGTAGCAAGCAATGTGCACTCTCACCACAGCCCACATTTTATAACCATGTAGCAAGCAATGTGCACTCTCACCACAGCCCACATTTTATAACCATGTAGCAAGCAATGTGCACTCTCACCACAGCCCACATTTTATAACCATGTAGCAAGCAATGTGCACTCTCACCACAGCCCACATTTTATAACCATGTAGCAAGCAATGTGCACTCTCACCACAGCCCACATTTTATAACCATGTAGCAAGCAATGTGCACTCTCACCACAGCCCACATTTTATAACCGTGGTAGCCTTAGTAGCAAGCAATGTGCACTCTCACCACAGCCCACATTTTATAACCGATGTAGCAAGCAATGTGCACTCTCACCACAGCCACATTTTATTAACCATGTAGCAAGCAATGTGCACTCTCACCACAGCCCCACATTTTATAACCATGTAGCAAGCAATGTGCACTCTCACCACAGCCCACATTTTATAACCATGTAGCAAGCAATGTGCACTCTCACCACAGCCCACATTTTATAACCATGTAGCAAGCAATGTGCACTCTCACCACAGCCCACATTTTATAACCATGTAGCAAGCAATGTGCACTCTCACCACAGCCCACATTTTATACCATGTAGCAAGCAATGTGCACTCTCACACCACAGCCCACATTTTATAACCATGTAGCAAGCAATGTGCACTCTCACACCACAGCCCACATGTTATAACCGTGTAGCAAGCAATGTGCACTCTCACCACAGCCCACATTGTTATAACCGTGTAGCAAGCAATGTGCACTCTCACCACAAGCCCACATTTTTATAACCAGTGTAGCAAGCAATGTGCACTCTCACCACAGCCCACATTTTATAACCGTGTAGCAAGCAATGTGCACTCTCACCACAGCCCACATTTTATAACCATGTAGCAAGCAATGTGCACTCTCACCACAGCCCACATTTTATACCGTGTAGCAAGCATGTGCACTCTCACACCACAGCCCACATTTTATAACCGTGTAGCAAGCAATGTGCACTCTCACCACAGCCCACATTTTATAAGCCATGTAGGCAAGCAATGTGCACTCTCACCACAGCCCACATTTTATAACCGTGTAGCAAGCAATGTGCACTCTCACCACAGCCCACATTTTATAACCATGTAGCAAGCAATGTGCACTCTCACCACAGCCCACTGAAATGGTTCTCTTCTGCTTCTTTCGCACGCTTAAGTTCACTCAGTGGTCCTTATAGTTGTTTCTTGCACTGTGTGTCCAGGCCAGGTTGGCTTAGATATGTTGTATTCGGGTAAAGTCTTGGATTATGTGGCGGCGCCAATCCACAAGTGCACATGGCTAATTTGCCAATCTTTAATTTTTTTATACACGTGGTTATTTGATTGTGTCCTGTTCCAAGGCATTATGAGGCACATAATTACTTGTTCTGATCTATCCATAAAATGGTAATCATCTTGTGCTAGTGTTTTGTTTGTGGCTATTGTTTATTGCTTGTGTTTGAGTTGTCAGTGACAACACATTCATTTCTTTCAATGGTCACATGAATTGTCTTCAAGTGATCAAGTATGAGTTTGGCATTTCTCTTCCAATTACATGTACTGAATTAATGGACATTTAGGAAGCTAGTTTTGTTTTTTCCCTGTCTCAAACAGTGATTTATTTTTGGGTCCATACATAGATTTATCAGTAAGGATATAGTTTTGTTATAACTTGACATTTTAATTTCTCCTGTCATTGTGTGTACATTCATGTTTCCATTACATTTTTGTTAATTTGACTTGCATGTTTTCTGACAGGTATCGCCAGACCAGTCATGGCCAATGTCCTCGGTACCTCCACTGCTGACAGTTGCACATCTCGGGGAGAGAACAATCCCATTCCTGACCACCAGGACGATGAAGCTGTGAATGAATCCAGAGATGTCAGAATCTCACGACAAGATGTTCTTAAAATCCGTGATGCGTTATTGAAGCTTAAGTCTATGGTTAATGATCTGCGAGAGGAAAATGCAAAGTTGAAGCACAGTTTGTCTACCAAGTCTCAAGAAGAGGATATAGAATCCTACTTGGAAGAGATTCAGCAGCTAGTACAAAATAACTTAGAAGAAAACCCATCTTAGGACTCATTTCCAAATTCTGTTGGATAACAAGGTTTATTTACTCACAATGTATGTACTGACTTAGCGCTAATTTATGAAATGTGAAAGCCCATTTGTGAGTGGGTTTTTGCTGTATTTAGCAGGTGCGAGTTTTTTGTTTTGTGCAGCTTACATGCATGTATAATCTGTTTGTTTTCATGTAAATATACAACTTATATGTTATATTATATATTATAACACATATATGAGTCAAGTGTCTTTTTATGAATGTACACCTTATAGGCATGTGCCTGACAGGTGTCTTCGTGTGTATTTCCAACTTGCCCATGTGTATCTGTCAGACGTCTTGTTTGTTTTAGGCAAGGGTAGGATATATTTTTCAGTCTCCTGTAACTGATATATGTGGTACCACATACCAGGTAGTCACATGAAAATGAGCTTCCAGTCTGTGGTTTATTGCCAAGGCAGGAGAATGCTGCTTTTCAGACCTCCAAACCCTTGCCAGAGTTGTGGATCCAGCCTCATGAAGACATAATTGATCAGTATCAGCAGCAAAGACAAATTAGCACACAGAACCAAGCTCAGAATTCCAGCCAGCACACTGCTCTGAAGTCTTTTGAACAGCACAGAGGCTTTTAATGGCTACTTGTGTTTGTAGATCTAACAAAATATCAATTAAACTCACTCCTGGCAATGCTTAATGCAGCCATTAGTAACCTGTTATTTTAGGTCTATAGGGAGGAGAAATATGAACTTGAAGTGACACCAAATTTGACATAGAAATAGAAGGAAAAATTCTTAACCAAGTGGATAATTTTAGATACCTAAGGGCATTTATAACATCAGATGGAAGATGTACAACAGAGATTAAGAGCAGAATAGGGCAAGCAAAGGCTGCATGTCAGAAAAATAAGAGCAATAGGTCACTATCACTGAGTGTAAGAAAAAGAGTGCTGAAATCCTATGTAGAATCACGGAGTGTAAGAAAGAAAGTGCCGAAATGCTATGTAGAACTAGTTTTGCTGTATGGCAGTGAATCTTGGAATGTAAATGAACAAATTAAGAAGAAATTAGAATCAACAGAGATGTGGTTCCTGAGACGAATGTTGTGAATTCCTTGGACTGCCAGAGTAACTAACAACGGCTGCCTGAAACGAGCTAATGAAACTAAAACACTATATGCAACAATAAGAAATAGACAGACAGCTTTCTTTGGTCATGTAATGAAAAGAGAGGCATTGGAGAACAACTGGAAAGATCGAGGGGAAGAGAGGCAGACCAAGAGAAATGATGCTGGACGGATTTAGACGGTGGCATGGAGGAATATCAACAGTAGAGTTGATCCAGAAAACCAAAGACTGAGATCTGTGGAGAGTCACGAACGCCTATGCCAGCTGGCATGGCACTTTATGATGATGATAATGAACTTGAAATCCGTGTATTCCATTAGTGAATTTAAACATCAACATTACAAATATGTTGCATGATTTATTGTCTGGCATATTTCGCTATATCTCGTCAGATTCAGACTGCAGAGTTATGTTATATAGAGTGAATAAATGAGTTATAAAATAATTAATTGTCCCTAACCTCATTTCCCGCTATCGGTCTGATCACATTTTGTGTGCCCAGGGGTAGGAGCAATAGGTAGCCAATGTTTCCCTCATATTGGCATTGAATTATACTTTGGTTAAGATATTTAGGTCACTGAACAATGACTGAGTTGTATGTACGTCAGTTAATGTAGAATTAATTCCACCATTATATTCATACGCAATGAGCATGTGGCGAGATGCAGGAAAATATGCCAGCAAATAAATGTTAAGTCTTATGTCACAAGTGAATTATTCTCACTTTAAAAAAGCATGGGTAGTGATCTCTCTTTGTCCCTCAGAACCCTTCACCATAAGTTCCGGAGTGTGACAAGGTTGTGTCCTGTTTCCTTCCCCCCCCCCCCCTCTTGTTCATAATATATGTAGACAGCATATGTAAAGAAACCAGCCAAATAGAGACGATAACACCGCAGGTGAAAAGAACACGGCAGAAAACCAACAGCGAATTATACAATTAAAGAACTATTGGGGAACGATCAAGCATTAATATCAAAATCTGAAGCAGAATTACAAATCCACACAAATAGCCTACACGAAGTGTATAACTAGCAGAACATGTAAATTAGTCATTAGCATCAGTAAAACAGGTAATGACTATACTCAAAGAAGAATAAAAACAACAAAGATTCATAAAAAAAAAAAAAAACCATGAAACTAGTAAAGAGCTTCAAATATTTATGGCACATAATATCGTCAAATGGCAAACCAGAAGACGAGATCGAAAATATATGATCTATTTTCGATCTCGTCTTCTGGTTTGCCATTTGACGATATTATGTGCCACAAATATTTGAAGCTCTTTACATTAGATGCAGTAAAGCAAACCAACTCATTGGACATATGGCACCAATACTAAAGAACAAACATGTATCAAGAGATGCTACAAAGCATTTTACAACAGCCTTCCTACCAACTCTATGCTACCAATGCCAAACCTGGACGATGACGGGAAAAGAAAAATTACAACGAAAATGAAAATACTGAGAACATAAAGAAGAGAGGAAACCAGAAATGAAGAAATCAGGACTAAAGTGGGTACTTCAATTTTAATTCACCGCAAACAAAGAAGAATCCCTTCGAGCCACATTTGCATCGGTCCGGCAATCATTTTCCGGTTTAGTGTTCGGTGGACTGCTAGACCGATCGATGGATGTTTTTAAGTTTTTGGGCCCGTAGGGCCCTCACTGTCGACTCGACGACAGTAAACTGAAACACTAAACCGACACCGAACACTAAACCGGAAAATGATTGCCGGACCGATGCAAATGTGGCTCGAAGGGATTCTTCTTTGTTGCGGTGAATTAAAATTGAAGTACCCTAAAGTGGCCGTTATAGCAGCGCTAGATTTTAAGAAAACAGCAAGTTTTAAGGTTTGGCCATTTTTGTTTTTCCGCGTGTCCATCCTGTTTCAGGATGTTGCGGTCAACATCATCTTTCAGCTGTATGTTGATTCCTAGGCTAAGATTACGCTCATCAGCACGCCACTCTGAGCGACCGGCTCCATATTCTCATAAGTCACTGGCACGACTCGAACCACTTCCAATTCTCGTGCGCTCACATCAACCACGAGAGTATTCGGAGTCACGGAGAAAGCTGCTAAACCCTCGACCAGGGAGCCCGGTCGTGTAAATGATGGACAGAGGAAATAACAGAATCTATGGGAATCACGATATATGAAGCCCATCATAAACTGACTCTCCCACTGTTTATGCTACAGCTCGACACCGAAATGTACAAGATGAGATGAGACAATATCGTGAACTTGCAAGCTTGCCAAGATGAAGATAATTGATACTTTCAACACACAGGGAGACAATATAACATTCAAGGCTCAGCTAAGAATAGAACCTAGGAACACACTCAATCTGCAAACAAGACTACTTGTGCTGATGTGTTCATAGTTGAAGTCTTGTACTTCATAAGAATGTCGTTTGTATTGGAAGCTATGAATTCACAATTCAAGACTTGGCTTCATACTTGGCTTCTGCGTGTGATTGGGGGATGGGTACACAAACAGACAAAACAACCTGTGGGTACTGGGAAAATGTGTTCACTCTGTATAAGTTGAAGAGGCTTGGGTACAACGCACATCCTCTTTATCTCTATGGGCAATGAAAAATTATTTCTATATCTAACTCGCCACTTGTTCGCAGTACAAGTTACTAATAAGTCTGATGTCTTTTTTGTCTATTCCTGTATCTTGAAGATGTATATAATCGTTCATGTTGTTTATTGTACTCTGTCAAAAGCTTTCTTGTAGTCCATAAAATATACATACATTTTTTCTCCCCTTCTGTGGCAAAGGGCTTGCGAACGCGGTTTGTGAGCCCGTATATCCGGGTTCGAAACACAGCGGTGCTGGTTTTTTTTCGAAAAAGGTATAGGAGCCCGTCGTTCAGAAAGCAATGGCAAACTACTGAACGTAAAATTTGCCCAGGAATCGCGAACAGCGAAAATGCTGGGGTTGACTGCTACGTTCTAAGGACATGCAACTTACTTTTTAGAATATATTATCAATTACTTTCATAAAAGAAATAGTACAAAAGGTTTTTTTTTTGGGAAAGGGGAGGGGGAATGTTGGTGTGAGTTTGGTCATATCATTCAGCACTATTGTAGTTCAAGAGACATATGCCCGTAATTCTGGCGTAATTATGGAGGTCAAGTTTAGACACGAAATGGCTGAAAACTTTGAAATTGTGTCATGATCATATATGAAATATTTCAACTGGCTCTATGTTGAACACAACATTGCAGCACGCGAAAGTTATGTCTGATAATACACTGCTTAGTTATAATTTTTAAAAGAAAACTAGTTTGCAGCCGTTGACAAAATTCACCAGAAGTAAAAATTGATCTGAGAATGTTTTCTACACTTTGTAACAGCCTGTCAATAAATCATTCATCATCATTGGCACCTTGCCGTCTTGACAGACGATAGTTTGTGCTTTAAAAAGGCATAATAACTTTTAACTATGGCGGTAGCGAGTGTGACTGATAAGGCCAATTTGCGCTGTAAATGTCCGTTCACAGTGGGTGCATGTGAACACGTGGTCATTTCCACCATCATGCACCATCTTACGTCTCAAACGCTTGGTGTGTGACTTTTCTGCAATAATTTTCTCCTTTGACTTTATTCCATTTCTGATATTTGCCCTCCATGCAACACGTTCAGCGGCGACTTGCTCCCAATGTGCATTATCAATGCCTGTATCAATCATGTCCCGCTTACACACATCTTTGTATCGTAGTAGAGGCCGACCCTGAGATCTCTTACCCATCTGTAATTCACCAAAAAAGATATCCTTTGGTATTCTACCATCATCCATCCTCCTAAGATGTCCTATCCATCTAAGTCTACGAAGACTGAGCATGGAATAAACTGTCACACAACCTGATCTTTCCAATACTTCAGTATTTGTGATTTTGTCTTGCCACTTAATACCAAGAATTCTTCGCAGACACCGCATATGAAAGCTGTTTAAGTTGTTCTCTTGGTGTGAGTAAGTTGTCCAGGTTTCACTGCCATAGAGAAGAGTACTAAGGACACAGGCTTGATAGACAAGGACTTTTGTTTTGGCAGTAAGCTTCCTGTTCTCCCAGACTCTTTTTCTTAACCTGTTCATTGTTGTTGCTGCCTTACCAATCCGGATGTTGATTTCCTGATCTAGGGATAATTTGCTATTTACCACTGATCCTAGATATGTAAAATGGTCTACTGTCTCTAGTTCGGCATCGTCAATAAAGATTGATGGTACCCCATGTGCACCTTGTGACATAATCTGTGTCTTCTTTTTGCTAATTGTTAAACCAAATTCAGAACAAGCATTGGAGAATGCAGATAGTAGACATTGCAATTCTTCCTCAGAGTGGGTCGTAACTGCAGCATCATCTGCAAAAAGCAACTCTCTGATCAGTACCCTCCTAATTTTGGTCTTAGCCTTCAATCTCTGAGCATTGTAGAGGCCGCCATCTGAGCGTGAGTGAATGTATATACCACCATCCTGATCATGAAATGCATATTTCAGTAGAAGTGAAAAGTATATTCCAAAGAGGGTGGGAGCTAGTACACAACCTTGCTTAACTCCACTCTTGATTTCAAATTCTTCAGAAGTTGCACCATCAAACTTGATTATACCCTTCATGCCTGTGTGGAACGATTCCACAATGGACAGAAGAGTTGGTGGGCAGCCAATCTTCTTTAGTGCCTTGAACAGACCCTCACGACTGACCAAATCAAATGCCTTTGTGAGGTCGATGAAGGCAATAAACAGTGGTTGATTCTGTTCACGGCATTTTTCTTGCATTTGTCGCAATGAGAATATCATATCAGTGGTAGACCGGTTCTGTCGAAAGCCACACTGTGATTCGGGGTAGACTTGATCTCCTAGGACTTGAAGTCTGCGCAGAACAATTCTGGCAAATACTTTTCCAACAATACACAGAAGTGAGATACCCCTATAGTTGTTGCAGTCGCTCCGATCGCCCTTGTTCTTGTACAGTGTTATGATGCTTGAATCTTTGAAATCCTGTGGGACTTGTCCTTCACGCCAGCATAGCTCTATTAGCTGGTGGATCTGTATAGTGAGTGTGTCTTGCCCACTCCTGATAACCTCTATTGGAATCCCATCCTTACCTGGAGCCTTGCCAGATGCAAGTTCATTTATAGCACACTTAACTTCTATTATGGTGGGAAGTGTGTCCAGGTGGTCAAGAGTTGGTAGAGCCTCTATGGCGTTGAGGGCATCATCCGCTAGTTTGGTCTCACTTGAGTAAAGCTCCAAATAGTGCTCTACCCATCTGTCCATCTGCTGTTTCTTATCAGTGATGATTTCTCCAGTCAAGGTTTTCAATGGTGCACTTCTTTTGATCACTGGACCGCAGGCTTTCTTTATTCCTTCATACATGCTTCTTATGTCTCCCTTATCACTTGCGATTTGAATGGACTCACATAACTTGATCCAATAATCATTTGCACACTGCCTGGCAGCCTTTTGCACATCCTTCCTAGCTTGCCTAAGCTCACTCAGAGTGTTACGCGTTGGTCTTTCCTTGTTTCTTAAGAGAGCTTTCTTCTTCTTATCAATCAAGGGCTGCAGAGTCTCGCTGTTGGCAGCAAACCAGTCCTGCCTCTTATGATCCACAGTGCCGTAAACCCCTACGGCAGTTTTATAAAGAGTTTCCTTAATTTGACCCCACTTTTCATTTACTGTACAATTTTCTGGTGTATCAGTGAAAGCGTCTTCAAGTTGCTGTTGAAACTGAAAGCACTTTTCAGGATCATGAGTGTTAATAATATTAATCCTGAGGCTAGATTTGTGTTTAGCTGTGTAGATTCTCTTTGGTCTCAGTCTAACCCTTGCAACAACCAAAGAATGATCCGTATCACAGTCAGCACTGTGGTAACTACGAGTCAATGATATATGGTTCAGATGTTGTCTCCGTGTGATGATGAAGTCCAGCTGGTGCCAATGGCCGGATCTTGGATGTTTCCATGTGACCTTATGCATCTCTTTTGTTTTAAAAAAGGAGTTTGTAATACATAGGTCATTACTGGTGCAATGCTCCAGCAGTCTTTGCCCATTTTCATTCATGCGACCGATGTTGTATTTTCCAAGGCACACTGGCCATGAACTCGAGTCCTTGCCCACACGAGCATTGAAATCACCGAGCATATAAATGTAGTCAGATTTTGGAACTGCCTTGATCACGGAGTCTAACTCCTCATAGAACGAATCCTTCACATCATCAGAGGAATCGAGTGTCGGTGCATATGCAGTAATAATGGTGGCAAACCCACAAGAGGTTGCCAAGCGCAGGGATAATAGTCTTTCATTTCCTCCTGCTGGAATTTCAATCATTCCCAGTAGCGAATTCTTCACTGCAAAGCCCACACCGTGTTGCCTTTTTTCTGCCTGCCCTCTACCCTTCCAGAAAAAGGTGTAGTTGTTTTCCCTGAGTGACCCTTCCTCAGCGAGGCGAGTCTCCTGCAGGCCAGCAATATCAATGTTAAGACGATTGAGTTCGGCATCAATCACAGCCGTTTTTCTCACATCGTCAATATTGGTCAAGTCAGTGGAAAATCCTGGACACATGGTTCTCACGTTCCAGGTTGCAAGCCGTAGCTTGAGGTTTCTATTTTTATTTTTGTTTGTACCTGGTGCATTGGTTTTACAGCCTGCGATTCAGATTTTGTCCTAGCCCCAAGCACCCATTGAAGCAGGCAGGCTGTGGCGGATCAGCACCCAATTGGCTGGGGGCTGCCCAGCTTGAGGCGGGCGGTAGCTGATCAGTGACACCTATAGGTGTCTCCCACCGTCAGAGGCAACGCGTGGCGCCCCATGTCTACGCCAACTGACAAGGACTTATAACCCGTAACAGTTGCCTCTCGCTTTGATTCCGAGACCAGTTAAGACCAGGGATGGAGTTATTGCCTCTCCATAGCACAAAGCCTGGGCTAAAATATAGAGATCATGTGTTGCCCATGCAGCATGATCCCTCTCTCGGCCTGCCTAGTTTACTCCAGAGGAAAGGTAACACCCCTACATCTGGAACAAGACAAGCTGCAGAAGCTGCCGGATCAGCAAAGCAATGCTCTAACTGTCCGCCTGTCGGAGCTTCGATCCTAGACCAGCCGCCAACCAAGGCTTAGGGCCTGGTCTGCCCTGCCATGACATTTTGTCTTTAGCTTGCATTTCCTCGCACCAGGGTAAGGCTTATACCCTCCCAATTGCGCTCTTCCGCCCGAAGCCGTTGGCACAATGTGGGGTGTCGGGTTTGGTAAGCGCCGCCCAACGTTCAGCGCTAACAGAAACCAGGTAGTACCGCCTACTGTTATACGGTAGCTCAGTCATATCTGACTAAGACCTGACAAAATGTCAATAAATCACAGAGATACAAAATCAATGAAACCAATATTCACTGCAATCTCCGTCTAACAAATTCATCATATTGACCAAATGGTGTTCCTTATGGTTTCCTTAAATTTGATAATCAGTTTTTGGTTTGTTTTTTTGATGATTTCGACCAGACAGAAGTGCGTCTCTTAGTGTAAGGACGGCTATATGCAGACATGTGTAAGTTTACCACTAGTACTATTGAGGGCTGGGTCTTTCTTCGTCAAGATACAGTCCCACGAACGTCTAGCGTTCGTTGTCTCGGATGGCTGTGTAAGGTGCACCAAATATGGTATTTTCCCCGCCGAACGCAAGTTAGACTCCTGCTCTCTCTCTCTCTACATCGCATCTCTCTCCTCGTCTCTCATCATCTCTCCGTCCTACTCTCTCTCTCTCTCTCTCTCTCTCTCCTCCTCTCTAGTCTCTCTTCTCTCTCTCTCTCTACTCTCGATCTTGATGTCGATCTTGATGTCGATCTTGATCTCGATGAGTAGTGGGGCCTGCAGTCAGTAAGCTGGTCTATAGCTTTTCGGTCAGTCCCTGTCGTCGTAGTTTGAAAGCTCGCCGGTAGGCGTCCCAGTGGTTTTGCATGTATCACCTTGTTACTGGGAGAGGCGCGCTTTAGCGATGCTACTATTGGTCTGCGTGTGCGTGAATAGTCCGTCTGTCCGATAGATATCTGGCTGATCCTGCCAGTAGTCATATGCTTGTCTCAAAGATTAAGCCATGCATGTCTAAGTTCACAATGTCTCACGGTGAAACCGCGAATGGCTCATTAAATCAGTCGGGGTTCCTTAGATGACACGATCCTACTTGGATAACTGTGGCAATTCTAGAGCTAATACATGCTTACCAAGCTCCGACCCTCGCGGAAAGAACGCTTTTATTAGTTCAAAACCAATTCGTCGTTGCCCTTCGCGGGGCGCGGCGTTCCCACTGGTGACTCTGGATAACTTTGTGCTGATCGCATGGCCCTACGTGCCGGCAACGCATCTTTCAAATGTCTGCCTATCAAATGTCGATGGTACGTGACATGCCTACCATGTTTGTATAGGGTAACGGGGAATCAGGGTTTAGTTTCGGAGAGGGAGCACGAGAAACAGCTACCACATCTTACTATCTATCGAGGCCCCGTAATTGGAATGAATTCACTTAAAACCCTTTAACGAGGATCTATTGGAGGGCAAGTCTGGTGCCAGCACCTGCGGTAATTCCAGCTCCAATAGCGTATATTAAAGTTGTTGCTCCCCCGATGTGTCTCCACCTTGCCGCGGTGGGGGATTGAGTGTTCCCACTGACCCCAAGCGCTATGTCAATGGATATAAACTACATATTGGACAGCTCTTGGGATAGGGACCAGACTAAAAGAGACACAATCTGCTGCTCTGCAGGTAGACTGAGGATAGCAGTCAAAATTTAAACTTAGGCGCACGAAGCCACAAACTTGGTCCAGACACTTACACTAAGGCCTCCATCTGAGAGATGTAGCTGAACACCTCTAAGCTACTACCCTTGGATGAGAGAGCCGGGCCGAGACTCACCTACCGTAAAATGAAGGTGAGATGCTGAGCACGCTACATGCTTAGTTCGGATACTTGTTCGAAGGCTCTCTGCTGGGGGATAGGAGGGATCCCCGGATGAGAAGGCCTGGTCGTGTTTTCGCTCACTGGTGCACGGAGATAAGATGCTGAGCCGGCAGCACATGTAGCCTAACTCGTGAGCGAGTACTGAAGGTAGAAAAGTGCCCCAGGTGCACGAAATGGTTACGAAAAATCTCTATATCTAGGCGCACAGAGAGTGTAGTCAAAGGTGGAAGAACGTCTCAACAACACGAAATGGAACGCATGGCTAGCGAATCCATTGTGAGGTCCAAAGTCCGATGCGAAAGCTTACCTAGTGGATGTCGTCCGCAGACTGTCCGTCCCTAGTTTGTGCTAGAGCAGTGGTTCTCAACCTTTTTTGGCCCATTCCCCCCTTCACCATATTTTCAGAACGCCATTCCCCCCTTCCTATCAAAAATTTGGCCCGTTCCCCCCTTCACCGTATTTTCAGAACGTCATTCCCCCCCCCCCCCTTCATATTTCCTATCTAAAAATCCCCTCACCCCTACACAGTATACGTAAAAGTGGAAGGCAAATGTAATAGCATATACTAAAACAAGTCTAGACATCCACATAAAACATGATTTGTGGGTCTACTTACTTTATAAAATGAATTTTAGAAGGACGAGAAATACATAACTGTAAAGTATGAAGGGAAAAACTATGTCAAGTAATCGGTTCTTGTATTAACACGATCTTGAAATGGTCTTCATTCCCCCCCCCCCCCCCCTGGAAACCATGAAATTCCCCCCTGGGGGGGGGGGGGGAATTCCCCACCGGTTGAGAACCACTGTGCTAGAGCGACCAGTGGCAAGCGAAATGCCCAATACATGGAAGTGAGGAATCAAAGCAGACACGAGCAGGACGTGGCAATTCCTCGGGTGAGCCCAGTCTCAGAGCAGTATGTGCCGGCTCTGCAATAATGGAAGCCTCCTTGGATAGCAGGGAATACCCATGGTCTGCCCCTGCTTTCCCTTAAGGATTGACCATGATGTCTTTGACCGTTCTACCTTGACCAGCTGAGATGTGGGCGACATCACAACAATAAGTCTAACGTGCCTCGAAACTCGAGGAAGGCTAACCTCATTAAAAAAAATGCCCGACGAAGCCGGAAGTGGACTTCACCGATGACTTCCCTTTCAAATAGTTGGATTTGACCGATGACTTCCCGTTCAGAAAGTTGGACTCCACTGATGACTTCCCGTTCAGAAAGTTGGACTCTACTGATGACTTCCCTTTCAACAAGTTGGATTTCACCGATGACTTCCCTTTAAAAAAGTTAAACTTCACCGATAACTCCCGTTCAGAAAGTTGGACTCCACTGATGACTTCCCTTTAAAAATGTTGGACTTTGCCGATGACTTCCCGTTCAGAAAGTTGGACTCCACTGATGACTTCCCTTTCAAAAAGTTGGACTTCACCGATGACTCCCTTTCAAAAAGTTGGACTTCACCGATGACTTCCCTTTCAAAAAGTTGGACTTCACCGATGACTTCCCGTTCAGAAAGTTGGACTCCACCGATGACTTCCCTTTAAAAAAGTTGGACTTCACCGTTGAGTTCCCGTTCAGACAGTTGCACTTCACCGATGACTTCCCTTTAAAAAAGTTGGACTTCACCGATGACTTCCCGTTCAGAAAGTTGGACTAAACTGATGACTTCCCTTTCAAAAAGTTGGACTACACCGATGACTTCCCTTTCAAAAAGTTGGACTTCACCGTTGACTTCCCATTCAGAAAGTTGGACTCCATCGATGACTTTCCTTTAAAAAAGTTGGACTTTACCGATGACTTCCCATTCAGAAAGTTGGACTCCACTGATGACTTCCCTTTCAAAAGTTGGACTTCACCGATGACTTTCCTTTAAAAAAAGTTGGACTTTACCGATGACTTCCCGTTCAGAAAGTTGGACTCCACTGATGACTTCCCTTTAAAAAAGTTGGACTTCACTGATGACTTCCCGTTCAGAAAGTTGGACTCCACTGATGACTTCCCTTTCAAAAAGTTGGACTTCACCGATGACTTCCCTTTCAAAAAGTTGGACTTCACCGATGACTTCCCGTTCAGAAAGTTGGACTCCACTGATGACTTCCCTTTAAAAATGTTGGACTTTGCCGATGACTTCCCGTTCAGAAAGTTGGACTCCACTGATGACTTCCCTTTCAAAAAGTTGGACTTCACCGATGACTCCCTTTCAAAAAGTTGGACTTCACCGATGACTTCCCTTTCAAAAAGTTGGACTTCACCGATGACTTCCCGTTCAGAAAGTTGGACTCCACCGATGACTTCCCTTTAAAAAAGTTGGACTTCACCGTTGAGTTCCCGTTCAGACAGTTGCACTTCACCGATGACTTCCCTTTAAAAAAGTTGGACTTCACCGATGACTTCCCGTTCAGAAAGTTGGACTAAACTGATGACTTCCCTTTCAAAAAGTTGGACTACACCGATGACTTCCCTTTCAAAAAGTTGGACTTCACCGTTGACTTCCCATTCAGAAAGTTGGACTCCACCGATGACTTTCCTTTAAAAAAGTTGGACTTTACCGATGACTTCCCATTCAGAAAGTTGGACTCCACTGATGACTTCCCTTTCAAAAAGTTGGACTTCACCGATGACTTTCCTTTAAAAAAGTTGGACTTTACCGATGACTTCCCGTTCAGAAAGTTGGACTCCACTGATGACTTCCCTTTAAAAAAGTTGGACTTCACTGATGACTTCCCGTTCAGAAAGTTGGACTCCACTGATGACTTCCCTTTCAAAAAGTTGGACTTCACCGATGACTTCCCTTTCAAAAAGTTGGACTTCACTGATGACTTCCCTTTCTTCTTCTTCTTCTTCTTCTTCTTCTTCTTCTTCTTCTTCTTCTTCTTCTTCTTCTTCTTCTTCTTCTTCTTCTTCTTCTTCTTCTTCTGTGTTCATCCGGATTTTTTTCCCCCGGATGTGACTACGTTGTGCCTATTTACAGCAGAGCTGCGTTCTTGCGCCGTTAGGCCGACACATCCGACTTCTGCGGAAATTTGTTGACCGGGTTAACCTTCTCGGGGACTTCCCTTTCAAAAAGTTGGACTTCACCGCTGAGTTCCCGTTCAGAAAGTTGGACTTCACCGTTGACTTCCCGTTCAGAAAGTTGGACTTCACCGTTGACTTCCCGTTCAGAAAGTTGGACGTCACCGTTGACTTCCCGTTCAGAAAGTTGGACTTCACCGTTGACTTCCCGTTCAGAAAGTTGGACTTCACCGTTGACTTCCCGTTCAGAAAGTTGGACTTCACCGTTGACTTCCCGTTCAGAAAGTTGGACTTCACCGCTTTCTTCCCGTTCAGAAAGTTGGACTTCACAGTTAACTTCCCGTTCAGAAAGCAACGACAAACTACTGAACGTGTAATTGTCTAAAACGACTACATGGGGTTGATCTGCAAATGACATGCGACATTCTTGCCTTACCGCTGTGCTGCAGTTAACCCCAATCAGGTGTGTGTTATTGTCATGTTAAGTGCTCTACATGTGCTGTTACTGTGAGACTAATGAACTGTAGTGATGGTAGATATCTTTATCTATCTTATTTACAAGGTTCCGTTGACCACTTCAGCCTTTGGTATCTGCCTGACCTCTGACCTTCAAGGCTTGATCTAAAGCTAGTAGATCGTATGACGTAGGTCAACCCAGTTGTTTCATTACTTCCGACCGTTTCAGATAAGATAAAACTACATTCCTGGCCTTCAGTGTGGGCACACGGACAGTGTGTGCATGATAGAAAACATCGTCTGCTGCAGGGAGAAACAATCAAGCTTGGCTAGAAGCCGAAGTACAGTCATCTACAGGCAGAAACATCCGACCGAGACACAAACACCATTGCCTTTCAGCATCTCCACCGATCTCGGTCACTTGTGCTCTGGCCAATTACTACAACAACTACGTAATTACTTAGCAGGTCTTTTGCTGCTACTACTGCTGCTACAACTACATCGTTGTCTGCAGGTAGCAACATCGCCAACTTATGGTTGAAATACCGCCGGTGGAAATAAAAACAGAAACGTCGGCTGTAGGTGGAAATAACGTTGTGCCTTATGGTTCCTGTCATCTTCAAGTTGCAACCACAAGTTTCCATTGCTGCATTGGATCATGGATAATGCTACGAGCGTAAATCAGAACGATACAGATAGTGTTGATGAGATCCTGGTTCCTTGGGTGTCCAGCAATGACTCCTACGATCCAACAATCTACAGGTTCTGGAATGGTTTCCAGGTAAGTACACAGACGCGAGCCATCATCATCATCATCATCATCATCATCATCATCATCATCATCATCATCATCATCATCATCAACATCAACATCATCATCAACATCATCATCAACATCATCATCATTTTTTAAAAAATCATCATCATATCATCATCATTATATCATTATTTTCATCCACATAATATCACCAGCATCATTATATCATTATCATATCTTCATCATTACAATCATAATATCATCACTGTCATATAATCATCATTATCATATCATCATAATAACATCATCATGTCATCATCATAATCACATCATCATGTCATCATCATAATCATATCAGCATCATTTCATACCTTCTCCATTTTCATATCAAAATTATATTAATATTATATCATTATCATCATTATCATATCGACATCAATTCATCATATCACGATCATATCATTATCATGTCACCATCATTATATCATCATCATATCATCATCATTATCACATTATTATCACCCCTTTATCATATTATAATCGCTATAATTTCATCAGCATTAACATACCATCATCGTCATCATCATCATCATCATCATCATCATCATCATCATCATCATCATCATCATCATCATCATCATCATCATCATCATCATCATCATCATATTATCATACCATCATCATATCATCATCACTTTCATACAATCACAATATCATCATCATTGTCATCATCACCTTCATTTCATCAGCATTAACATATCATAATCATATCATCATCAACATATCATCCTCATATCATCATGGCATCCTCATATCATCATCATCATCATTCATCATCATCACCACCACAAGGTACCATGACTTCAAGCTTGTCTAACTATAACTTCCCGTGACTTTAAAAGCCGTGGGGTTCCTGTTCGGAAGGCGTCGTCACACGACGAGTGCGATTTGCCTATCACCAGAGCTACAAAGTTCGTCCTTTATGTGAGGGACTTGGCAGGTGTCCTGTCGTTCCGCGGACAAAAACTGAGCCAGGGGAAGTAAATCTCGATACAATGAAACAACGCCGCTCGATTAAAATTGTTGTTTCTACTACCTCCGACACTGAATCCTGTTTAAGAATTAATGTTCTGATATAATACGTGGTCACTATTGCAGAAGTGTCCATTATATCCTCTATCTATCGCCCGTATTTCTTTTTCTTCCCTTTTTCTTCTTAAAAAAAAATTAATGTTCTTAACTTGTTGAGACATTTTCCTGTATTTCCTTTCTTATGCAAACAATATAAAACAACAGAAAGTAAGGCAGTTTTATAGAAGACAGTTGCGTGTTCTGTAGAGCTGCATTATTTCGTGTCATTTTATATTGTTTACATGTCCACGGCTTTACCACAGTTCCGCTAATTTTATTCATTCTTTTCTTACGGCCCGACAAAAGAGCACTTTAGCTCAGGTGTCCATGACCGCTTGTTATTGTAAACTGGAGTTTGAGCGCCAGTGTGTTTCTGGGACCTATAATATCAGCTGTAATATGTTTGGGCTCTTTGTACTCTTAGATATCATGTTTGTGGCTGATAGGTTGAGCATGTCTCTCGCTCGAGTCATTGTTGTTGAATTGATTGTTGTAGTCAGTGATTGGTGTAGTCAATGATTGTTGTAATCAATTATTGTTATAAATGATGGTTGTAGTCAGTGATTGTTGTAATCAGTGATTGTTGTTGTAAATGATGGTTGTAGTCTGCGATTGTTGTAGTCAGTGATTGTTGTTATACATGATGGTTGTTTTCAGTGATCGTTGCATTCAGTGATTGTTGTTAACAGTGGTTGTTGTTACCAGTGATTGTTGTAGCAAGTGATTGTTATAATCAGTGATTGTTGTTATAAATGATGGTTGTAGTCACTGATTGTTGTAGCCAGTGATTGTTGTAATCAGTGATTGTTATAAATAATGGTTGTATTCAGCGATTGTTGTTATCAGTGATTGTTGTTATAAATGAAGGTTGTAATCAGTGATTGTTGTTATAAATGATGGTTGTATTCAGTGATTGTTGCATTCAGTGATTGTTGTTAGCAATGATTGTTGTTACCAGTGATTGTTGTAGCCAGTGATTGTTATAATCAGTGATTGTTATAATCAGTGATTGCTGTTACAAATGATGGTTGTAGTCACTGATTGTTGTAGCCAGTGATTGTTGTAATCAGTGATTGTTATAAATGATGGTTGTAGTCAGTGATTGGAGTAGTCAGTGATAGTTGTAATTAGTGATTGTTGTTTTAAATGATTTTTGTATTCAATAATTGTTGTAGTCAGTGTTTGTTGTAGTCAGTGATTTTTGAAGCCGGTGATTGTTGTAATTAGTGATTGTTGTTATAAATTATGGTTGCAGTCAGTGATGGTTGTAGTCAGTGATTGTTTTAGTCACTGATTGTTGTAGCAAGTGATTGTTGTAATCAGTGACTGTTATAAATGATGGTTGTACTCAGTGATTGTTGTGATCAGTGATTGTTACAAATGATGGTTGTAGTCAGTGATTGTTGTAATCAGTGATTGTTGTTATAAATGATTGTTGTATTCATTAATTGTTGTAGCCAGTGTTAGTTGTAGTCAGTGACTGTTGTAGTCAGTGATTGTTGTAGCCAGTGATTGTTGTAATCAGTGATTGTTATAAATGATGGTTGTAATCAGTGATTGTTGTAATCAGTGATTGTTGTTATAAAAGTGGTTTTAGTCAGTGATTGTTATATCCAGTAATTGTTGTAATCAGTGATTGTTGTTATAAATGATGGTTGTAATCAGTGATAGTTGTAATCAGTGATTGTTGTTATAAATGATGGTTGTAATCAGTCATTGTTGTAATCAGTGATTGTTGTTATAAATAATGGTTGTAGTCAGTGATTGTTGTATCCAGTAATTGTTGTAATCAGTGATTGTTGTTATAAATGATGGTTGTAATCAGTAATTATTGTAATCAGTGATTGTTGTTGTAAATGATGGTTTTAGTCAGTGATTGTTGTATCTAGTAATTGTTGTAATCAGTGATTGTTGTTATAAATGATGGTTGTAATCAGTGATAGTCGTAATCAGTGATTGTTGTTATAAATTATGGTTGTAATCAGTGATTGTTGTAATCAGTGATTGTTGATATAAGTGATGGGTGTAGTCAGTGATGGTTATAGTCAGTGATTGTTATAGTTAGTGATGGTTGTAGTCAGTGACTGTTGTAGCCAATGATTGTTGTAATCAGTGATTGTTGTTATAAATAATGGTTGTAGTCAGTGATTGTTGTATCCAGTAATTGTTGTAATCAGTGATTGTTGTTATAAATGATGGTTGTAATCAGTAATTATTGTAATCAGTGATTGTTGTTGTAAATGATGGTTTTAGTCAGTGATTGTTGTATCTAGTAATTGTTGTAATCAGTGATTGTTGTTATAAATGATGGTTGTAATCAGTGATAGTTGTAATCAGTGATTGTTGTTATAAATTATGGTTGTAATCAGTGATTGTTGTAATCAGTGATTGTTGATATAAGTGATGGGTGTAGTCAGTGATGGTTATAGTCAGTGATTGTTATAGTTAGTGATTGTTGTAGTCAGTGACTGTTGTAGCCAATGATTGTTGTAATCAGTGATTGTTGTATTCAATGATTGTTGTAGTCAGTGATTGGTGACGTCATTGATTGTTGTATTCAATGATTGTTGTAGTCAGTGATTGGTGCAGTCAGTGATTGTTCTAGTCAGTGATTGTTCTAGTCAGTGATTGTTGTAGCCAATGGTTGTTCTAGTCAGTGATTGTTCTAATCAGTGATTTTTCTAGTCAGTGATTGTTTTAGTCAGTAGTTATTCTAGTCTGTGATTGTTATAGCCAATGATTGTTGTAATCAGTGATTGGTGTAGTCAATTTGAACTACAGGGACCGAGATCGGTGGAGATGCATAGTCGCCTACACCAATTGGTAGGGCATATGTTGATGTCATCATTGTAAAAAAAAAAACGGGAGAGAGGTGCGGATATTACGTGTAGAAGAACAAATAATATAACAGACATTGGTTAAAAGACATTTGTAACAATTGTAGTTGTGGCAGTAATCGTAATAATGCAGTTAGAGAAATGGCATTT